>JAJOZX010013996.1:0-85147 GCA_023014485.1 Bathynomus jamesi | reverse complement strand
CAAATCCCGATAAAAACCTCAAGATATAGTCAAGATTATTATGCAGTTCTATGCTCCAGGGTGGTTTTGGATAAAATCTCATCCTAATGCAACTGATGATGCATATGACTTTTGGCATTTAATGTGCTTGCTTCGAAATTTAGATGAACAACATAGATCAATCATAGAACCAGTATTAAAGAATAACGCCTACTTTGCCCACCCAGAAAATATACTCGTATCAATGGTAACTGATAAGAGACTAGAAATTAGGGAGCAAGCTATTCAGAAAATCATCCTTTCAAGAACAGGATTTTCAGGTACCAAAAACTTTGAGTTGCCTCGAACCCTCAATTTCCAGTCTACTGAGTACACCGAGATGATCGATTGGCAAAAAGAGCTTATTACTCACCGCTGCTAAACAATTTTAGCGACGATGAGCTACTACAGGCTCGATGTAAGCCATTGGATATAGCTTCTTTTCCATGCCACAGTCAAAGTGTGGAAAGGGCAGTGAACCTAGTAACAAAGGCATGTCAGGAAAGAATAGGATATGACAACCGTCAAAAGTTTATCTTAAACTCATTAGAATCAAGGCGAAAATTGCCCAAGTTAGAATGGAAGGTCCAATGGAATGAGTAAGAAACATATGAAATAAAATTTCCTGATGATATTGAAAATTTCTTCCCTTTTGATATGATAAGGAACAATGAAAAAGTGAATTGAATTTTAGCACATATATTGTGCCTCTAATTTTTTCTTCTGAATATATTGTACTTAATTAATTTTCCTAATACTATACATTATTAAATAAAATATTATACGTTAATAAAGATTTATGTCATCAAAAAACCTGAATGTACAGGGTGTCCCGTAAGTCTGGACCCATAGGGAAAAATAATAAAATTACAAAATAGTCCAAAAATTTATTTATAATATATTTTTTATTATTTTTATTATTATTTTTATTATTTTTTTATTATGATCTTACTCCGCTGGAGTTTTATTTGTGGGGCCACTTGAAAGCCAAAGTGTACGAGGTCAAACTTCAGAACATTTTCCACCTTAAAGCACGCATTGTGGAGGCGTGTCAAGAAATTTCTGCGACTGTGATTCAGAAAGTGCTGTCGCAGTGGAGATTGCGTCTTCAACTATGTGTGCGACACAACGGCGGACACTTTGAACAGATTATGTAATAAATTTTTGGACTATTTTGTAATTTTATTATTTTTCCCTATGGGTCCAGACTCACGGGACACCCTGTAGAGTAAGTCTCGTATAAATGGAATATTCTCAATATAGGTCAAAAAGTGAAAAATTGTGCCAGGGGTAGGAGGCTTTAAACAGCGAAAATAATTTATGAGGGGGTTGCTGTGTTCCATTCAAATCCCTCACAATATGTACCTTTTCAATATAAAATTTCGACCCGGCCTAAATTGAACAGCTAGGTTTTGCTGCGCGCCGGCTGCCGTCACCGGGTCTCGATACCGGGCCCGATGGATTCGTAGTCAGCGACGCTAACCACTACACCACCGAGGCGCATATATATATATATATATATATATATATATATACATATATATATATATACAGTGCTTTTTTCTAGAAAAAAGGTAGCGGTACTCAAATTTAACGGACTTGTAGGGTGGTGGGGGAAATAACGGATTTTTTATTTTTTGAAAAAGGTACCGATATTATGTACCGTTGCGTACCGCCAGAAAAATATATATAGGGTAATTCAAAATTTTTTAACACTTATATGGGAAAGAATTACAGATGTCATCCAATCAGTATCACCAGAGATGTGCCTTAGAGCTCCGGAAGCAACGTTTGACCGCTTTCATACATGCATAGATATCCGTGGACAGCAAACAGAGACTGTATGAAGCACTGTTTGAATCACAAAAGATGCTTACAAATAAATTGGAACTAAAAAATAAAACCCCATATAAATGTTAACATTCTTTTGAATCACCCTGTATATCGAAAAGGAGCACGAGAAGAGGCGCAGTAAACTTCCTACATTCTTTTATTGTGTCACCGTTTCGGAACACACTGATTCTATCACCATGGTTAAAAAACCTAGAATAACCAGTATAAAACACACAAAAATTCTTATATAATAACCAATGTAAAATGACAAAAACAAAAACCTGCGACAATAAAAGCTAGAAAATCACAAGTATCAAATACCGTTAAGTAAAACTCAATAAATCTACCATCGACTCGTCAGAGTTACGATCTGGTTTTAGTTTGTAAATATAAAGGCTTCCATGATTTTAAGTTTGAAATCAGAACTACCGCTAGCGACTATACTAAAATTTGACTGGGAAATCGGATTGTTGTTGTTCTACAGAATCTACAGAAGCTAAGGCTAACAAAGACCATAAGATCCACTCTAAGGTTAGCCCGAGAGAAAGAAAAGAGTAGGGGGTTAAGAGAAAGGAATAAGGGGTTAAGTAAGTAGCAACACCTATCACTCGTGGGTTAACATTCATTCAGAAAAAGAGAAAAAAAGACTCACCATCATCACCCGCCGGCCACTGCCGACAAGTCGGAAAAATAGTCGACGAGAATAGGAGAGGGATGAAAGATGAAAAGAAGTAAAATAAGAACGCTTACAAACCATGCAAACACAGTCTTAACTCATTGTCATACCATGCAAACTACAGACATGCAGGTATGGAGAGGATAAGAAACAAAAAAAAAAGTAGGTAAAGTTAAACAAAAAGTGGGTTAGTTTACGCTACGAGCTACATCTACGTTCGTGTTAGTCTAATTTTTTTTTTTTAATAATTTTATTGCTGGAATCACACGCTAGCATGTCACAAGCTGGCATTAATCGTCAACAGACTCATCCCCGACCACCACCCCCAGAGCTCCCGTTGCCAATTGTTTTTTTTTTAATTTTAAACAACGTTAATATTTTTAAAATGCCTATCTAGACGGTTTTTAAACACATTGACGCTGGTAGAGTTCGCGACGGGCGCGGGAAGATTATTCCATTTATCAATTACTTTAAACGTAAAGAAGTTTTTAGCGATATTAGTAATGAAACGTCAGTCACGCAACTTAAATCCGTTATTACGAGTATTGCTATTTTGAAAACTTCAATAAGCTCCCCCCTTAATCTCCTAGTTTCGAGTGAATGCAAGTCTAACTCTTTAATCCTAGCTTCATAAGGCTTGTTGCGCAATGACGGAATTAGTTTCGTGGCACGACGCTGAACCTTTTTTAACCTATCAATATCCTCACGCAAATACGGACACCAAAACTGAACGGCATATTCTAAATGAGGCCTGACTAGGGACTTGTAAAGGGGCAATATAATATCCTTCGATTTAAATTCAAAATTACGCGCTGTGAAGCCTAACATCCTATTAGCTTTTGAGCAAGACTCCAGGCACTGGTTCCTAATTTTTAAATCCTTAGATACGCGTACGCCTAAATCTACTTCCTCGTCAACGCTCGCTAACTCTCTATCATCCATCGTGTACGTGTAATTATTGTTACGAGAACCTATATGCAAAATTTTACATTTGTCTACGTTAAATTGCATCTGCCACTTATCCGTCCACTCCATAATCCTATTTACATCGTCTTGGAGTCTATTTCTATCGTCCTCGTTAACAACCTTACCGCTATTTTAGTATCGTCCGTGAATTTTGTCACGTTACTAGTCAATCCTACATCTATGTCGTTAATGTAAATTACGAATAGCAATGGGCCTAACACTGAACCCTGTGGGACACCGCTACCTACACCCAACCACCCCGATTCACTACCATTAACAACGACCCTCTGTCTCGTAGCACGAAGCCATTCCTCTAACCAGTTAGCTACCTGACCGCGTATACCGTGCGCTTTAACCTTCGCATTAATCTTCTATGCGGAAATGTATCGAACGCCTTTTTAAAATCTAAATAAATAACGTCAGCCGCTCTATGCCTATCGTATTCGCGCACTATTTCGTTATAAAATTCTAACAAATTAGTTAAACAAGATCTATTGCGTCGAAACCCATGCTGACTACTATTAATCAAATCTCTACTTTCTAAGTGATCGATAATACGATCCCTAACTACGGATTCCAAAAGTTTACCGACAATTGACGTTAAGCTAATGGGCCTATAATTGCTAGCTACTGTGCGGTCGCCTTTTTTAAAAATAGGCATGACGTTAGCTAATTTGAAGTCTTCAGGAATAATCCCCGTTTCGAGTGACTGATTAAAAATCTTCGTTAAGGGGCCCACAATAACGTCTTTCAAATCTTTCAAATGTCTGGAATAAAAAGCGTCAGGGCTTGGAGCCTTGCTAACTTTTAGCCTATCGATATAATGCGCAATCTCACCCTCGTAAACAGTTATTTCATCCAAAATAGTCTCGCTACTAAATAGAACGATATCGTCCACGTCAGGAACATTATTTACGTCTTCTACGGTAAAAACTGTTGCAAAAAAATTATTGAACAAATATTAAACGCACGAAGTACATCAAAGTGGAAATAAAAGTTTCACTTAAAATTCAAAAGAATGAAATAAAATAATTTGATGTTAAGACCAGTGAATGCGGGTTTGTGGTATACGAAGATTTCCAAAGAAGAGTCAGTTTTGGCGATCTTAATGTCAGATTCGATTTCAGAAGTGAATTCTATGTTAGGATGTTTGAAGTAAAGATACTCAAGAAATAGAAGAACATAGTCCGTGGATTTGAATAAAAGGGATGTGTCGTTAATATATCTTCTGTAAAAAACAAGTTTGAAACAATCACTCAGCCACTTGGCTTCATGGTGACAGAAAAATGCATTATTCAAGGGGTCAAGGGGCAAACCCATCTGCACGCCTTCAGACTGTTTATAATACTCGATAGACAATTTAAATTGAGCTGATATCTATCGAAACCTTCAACTATACTTGTATTACCCAAGAGGTTATCCATACATATATTAGTAGTTTCTGTAACTGGAACACTTGTAAATATAGATTCCATTGTTCCCCAGTGGGGTAGGGGAATGGGAAATGGGAGGGGCGGGTGTGTTACTAGTACTTTCCCTGGTGGTTCTCCCTTAATGTGTACACTTAATTTGGTGCAGATTACCCAAGCGGTTTAGCCATATATAAATGAACAGACATCAGACAGGCATTATCATCATCCCATATATCAGTGGCGTCGGGTGAACTATAATTTATCCGGTAGAGTAACTCAGCCCGTCTGTTTTTCTGTTCCGCGAATTTCTTAATAACTTTCTGGTTGAAAATGGCTATTTTTGCTATAAAGTCTCTTTCAATCGAAAGGACTGCCGTTCCATTTAGCCGGTCTTGTCCAATAGTGTTCCTCAAGCAGGTTTTTACTCTTTTCAGAGAACTGAAACATCTTTCAGATTAAGCTGTTACGATGAGCGATGTTAGGCCAATGTTTACCAGTGAACAATACAGTCTTAAAATCTGTTTTCATGTACTGACGCGCCCATTCTATACGCTGCTTCTTGTGCCTGGGTGTTAATAGTGACTGAATTGTAGGTTTACGCGTCTTACCAATTGTTTGGAGGATTCTACATCAAGATGTTCTTGATACATTATGTATGCCAGCCTGCTCAAAAACCTCTTTACTCGAGGACAATGGATGCTTCGCAACTTCGCGCTTGATTACAGATACCTGCCGCCTTATCACTTTTCTTATAGCTTCTTTATCACTTCGCTGCCTCAGTTTTGTATCCTCTGCTACACACTTCTTTACAGTTCGATGATTTTATATTTTCAGTGAATAGCTTGACTAGTTTTCTTTTCTCAGTTGGGGTCAAATCCTTCTTCTTACCCATTTTCACCATTTAGATCTGTAAATAGAATACTTACTTAATAATTTGGAACAACATATTTTGCATATATTTCAATAAAACGAGATAATTATTTTAATTATCAAAGTATTTTATCGAAATTAATACCATCATATCATCAACGGTGATTATTTGCTATAAATTTCGTTGAAATCGGTGAAAAACCTTTGAAAACATTGGAGAAAATGTAATCTGCTTAATAATTTGGAACGTAGCATATATATATATATATATCAGTGGCGACTGGTGAACTTTTCATCTAGGCATGCAAACAAATCTAAAAACGAGCCTAATAGCTAGGGGGTCTGGGGTGAGCGGTAGCTCCCCCAGCGGGTTCCGGGCAGAGCCCGGAAGCCAACGCTTTTCTATATTTTCAGAAGCATTTTCTAACATTCTAACAGGATTTATTTAACATATCATATCTTTTGGAATTTTCCAGATTAGCTGCAGTTGGACTGCTGTTGGACCCAATCACTTTTTTCAAAAAAATGGCATTTATAGGTTATTATTTTCCGAAAAAAAAATTTGTGAAATTTTTTTTTTTTTTTTGCTTAAAAAGACATTGTGGAGAAATAATAATAACTTATAAATAACGTTTTGAAGAAAGTGATTAGAAAGTGTTCAAAAACAGGCCAAAAAAATTGTAAAATTACTCCTCAAATTATACATAAAAGCAAAAGCGGAATCGAAAACTGTATTCAATCGAACAAATGATGAGTTCCTCAATGATAAAACCTATTTTCTATTATATAAAGATTGAATTTTGCATCGATTCTATTTAGAATATGAATTATTAGGAATAGTTGACTTTTAAGCGTTTGACATGCAATATTTAAGGTTTTAATGGTTAAAAGGACTAAAATTAAGTGTACATACTTGAGATAAACAATAAACTGTTTATTTCGCAAACAAATAAGGCTCATTTTAGTATGTTTTTGGCGAGAAGCCGATGCACCGATTCTTCTGAAAAGAAGCTGAGATGGAATTTTATGCCATAAGAACGGGGAAATAATGCTCATTTTGCCGTGTCGTGGAAGAGCAATCCATCTTTCAGTGATTTTGTTGTTAAGAAAGTCTGTATTTGGTGATCGTTACTTATATATTAATATTACTCTAAAACCTAATATTTATTTACATTTTAGAAGGCATGCACTGCATGCGTTGCATTCACTAAGGAAACGCCACACACACACACATATATATATATATTAGTGATGTAGCGGATGTCATTTTTTTCACATCCGCGGATGCGGATGCGGATGCGGATTTTTTATTTCAACATCCGCGGATGCGGATGTCTACATTTTCGTTATTTTTAGGATATATTCGAGATTTGTTGTGTTTAACGTATATAATAAGTTATTATACAGAGAGAGCTGTAGCTATAATGTAGTATAATTGATTAATTGTACAATAATTGCTGTACTTTTCTCTGAACATATAAAATAATATCAAGCATCTAACTAATATAGAAATCAATTAGTGAATTCGTCTGCAAATAAATTCGTTATATTTTGTTGAGTTTCAGCCACAATTAAAAACCATAATTGTGTTACCAGGATGCGGGACGTGAACCCAACTCAAATGCACCCCACCGACCTCTTTCCCCAACCTCCACCCTTATAGAAAGAGATCTTTAATTAGCTTGATAACTATTTATATTAAGTTTAAAGTTTTATTAGGCATATTTATAAATGAGTAATTAAAATAAAGTAAACTAAGATGTTCATCGTTTAATGTTCAAATTTAATTATAGGAAGGTTATGCTTAAGGAACATTAATTTTTCTGCCTTTTCTGCTGCCAGTCTGTTTCTCTTTTCATCATATATTAATCCAGCACTGCTAAATAATCTCTCGCTTGGTACGTTTGTTGGAGGACAGGCTAAATGTTTCCTTGCAAGTTTACTCAAGTATGGATAGATATTCTGCGTATTTTTCCACCAACTAATAGGATTGTCACATGCAGCCAGGCGTTTTTCTTGGTGATAGCTCTCGATCATTTTTACTACATCTTTTGACATCGCGTAGGTCTCGTCATTGCTGCTTGACTCAAGAAACTGAGAGACAGATTCTGTGATAGATTTGCTTGTTGAAGGTGTTGGTTCTGTCACTGAAACTTTTATTCTTTTGGTGGGTGGCGAAGCGACAGATTCAAGAGATTGAAGCTCTTCAACTGCTTTGCCAAGTGATGATTTAACTCGTTCTAATGTACTAGGTGAAAATAACATAGCTTTGTAACGTGGATCTAAGTAGGTTGCAAGAGAGTAACTTCATACAAGAACAGCCTCTCGTCTTGTCGCTTGCATCACTTTTGCGCACAATGAACTAGTTCTATTAATATAGTAGAATTTGATAATTTCCGCTTATTAATGACATTTTATCTCAACGGTCCACATCCGCACGACATCCGCAGTCCAAAGTGCGGATGCGGGTGCGGATGCGGATGCGAGAAAATGTGCGGATGTTCCGCGTATGCGGATGCGGATGTGACCTACATCACTAATATATATATATATATATATATATATATTACTTGACTCAAGTCCCATCTGGAAGTCTCCAGGTTGGGTCCCATCTGATGCGTCTGTAGCGTTCCCATGCGTTTCGATCTCTTGCCATTTCTACTCTGTCTCGCCAACTCAGCTTTCGACTTTCGTGTTCTACTGTTCTCAACCATGTAGTTCTAGGTCTTTCCCTTGGTTTTATTCCATGAATCCTTGCATACATTATTCTTTTGGGCAGTCTGTCATCATCCATGCGTTCCACATGACCGAACCATCTTCGTTGGCCATCGTTGCCTCTATCTACGATATTGATCTTCACATATTGATCTTCACATGTGTGAGGTCTCTTACATATTCATTAGTCAACCTGTGGTACCACCTGCTATTGCATATTCGTCTAAGGCAATACATTTCAAAAGCTAATAGTTTCCTCTTCTCCTTTAGCTTTAGGACCCATCTCTCTGCTCCATAGATAGATGTTGGTAAGATTATTGATTTGTATAATTTTACTTTGAGGTCTCTTGATATGTGTTGGTCTTTCCATATTTTTCTCAGTCTCTGCATTGCTGCATAGCCCAGGCGTATTCTCTCTAGTACCGCTCGGTTTATATCACCATCCTGTGTGAACCAGACCCCAAAGTACTTAAACTCCTCTATTTGTTCTATTCTCCCTGATGATAAACTAACTATAACTTCTTCTCTTGTTCTTCTAATTTTCATGACTTTTGTTTAATTTAAGTTTATATTTAGTTTGTATTTTATGCACTTTTCTTCTAAAAAGTTATTACGTGTTGCAGTTCCTCTACTGTTTCCACCATCAGCGTATCTTATTTACATTTTCTCCTTCAATTGCCACTCCTCCCTCATAGTTGCTAAGTGCCTCTGTCATCACCATTTTCAGAATAAATTAAAAAGATGGGGTGATATATATATATATATATATATATATATATATATATATATATATATATATATATATATATATATATATATATATATATAAAATACAACTCAGAATGGTCCACTGAAATAACTTGTGTAGTACTTAATAACTCCGCTCCTGCTTAGGGGCCGTTAAAAACTACATAACACTATTTTTGCTAAAACTTGACACCCCCACCCCTTGTAACGTTCCGTAAACTAGACCAGACACCCACTAAGATGTTATGTGACCCCCTAATAGTGGGTATCTATGTGTTATAAGGGGGTGGGGTGTCAAGTTTTAGCAAAACTAGGGTTACGTAATTTTTGAACGGCCTCTTATCATGAAAGCGACAAATCGAAGACAGGAAATCCCCGATCTGCATTCAAATATCAAATAAAAAATAGTGAAATTGTAATCCGGAAATGACTGATTCTTACATTATTACCCATGTCCATTATTTTCGTATAACGAATTCTTTTTCATTACAACTGAAATAAAATGAATAAACGATTTTTGGTTGTTTGTTAAATCAAGACAAAGGTACTGTAGTCGGTCAATAAAATTACAAAATAACACACCCATCAAAAGTTTGAACTTCACATCCGAAATCATCGGGCAAAATTTGTGAAGCTACAGTCAAAATCTGAGCGATTCGTGAGCTTAAAGTACGTTATGCTCTCACTGGCTTAAAATTTTGTTCAAAGTCTTTTGTATGAAATGTGCAAGTGTGTACCGACTAGATATTGGTAGGCTCTGCTTAACTTCTTAAAAAAAAAAAACAAGGCTTGGAGTACATACAGGGTGATCCAAAAAAGGTGTTCCCAAAAATAATTTAGTGCTCATTATATTTGGGAATACATTGTTTGGATCACCTTATATCCCATAATTCTTCTTAGCATAAGTCCGTGATTTTGATATATTCATATTGTATTAATATATAGTTTTCATTCCATGAAGGGGAAACAAAGTTCAGCTTCATCAAGTTCATCGGATAAAGCCGGAATATTCCAGGAGATGGAATGTCCATTTTGCAGAAAATCATTTCTTCTCAGTGAAATTCAAGATAATCGGTATGTGAACTAATCACAAATTTTACTATTGTTACTACTTTCAAATTTAAATTAAAAAATCTTTATGCAGAAAAGAATACAAGTGACAAAGTTTTAAAAATTTTAGATATTTGTCATGACATTAATATATTCAATTACTCTAATCTGACTATGCCGTTGGAAGCATGGGGGCTTTTTAGGCAAAATTAATTGCATTTAGTTTATTTAATATCATTAATAGCTAAACAGGGCCCTACGGGCCCATTTAGCTAGTCCTGAGGTGCTGGGGTCTTCGGGCGCAGTAATTGGGGGCTGGAACACAGGTATGATAACAGTTGTTTAATAGCAGAATTTTATTTTGAACATATATGAACCAAGTATTTACTGTTTACTTCAGTACTTCATGGAAGGCACTGTGAAGCTTAAAATTTTCATGACTGCGTTCTTTTCTATAATTTGATTGCGGTGCTGGGGCCTTTGGGCCCAGTAATTGCTGGGGTGTGCTGGTCACACATATATTTTCGTTCATGTTCATTACTCATCACCCCTATGCACGATACGAAATTTGGTCGAA
This sequence comes from Bathynomus jamesi, assembly GCA_023014485.1. NCBI lineage: Eukaryota > Metazoa > Arthropoda > Malacostraca > Isopoda > Cirolanidae > Bathynomus > Bathynomus jamesi. Next base: position 74,283 of record JAJOZX010013996.1, on the reverse strand, counting down.
ATCAGTTCAGTAACGTAAAAGTTTTTCTGCGGACAGACGACCAGACATTCGGGATTTATAGTAAGACAAAAAAAGATCGGCGCTACTCGCCGATTTTGCTAGACCTGCAGTGCTTCGGCCTTCGGCCCAAACCGAATTGTGGCCTACGACGTATTTTATTCTGAACATCAGTAGCCCTTTATCTGGATATCATTCCTATTCCTCTCACCTTGGGCCTCAGTAATTGGGGTGCCTGTGGCCCTCCAATTACTGGCGAGTCAATTATTTGGTTAATAAAACTGCAGAAAAGAACGCAGCCATGAAAATCTAAAGCTTCACAAATCTTGATACAATGCGCTCGGATGTGAAGCTCAAGATTTTCATGACTGCGTTCTTTTCAATAGTTTTATTGACCAAATAATTGAACCGACAATTTCTAGATATTTGTCATGACATTAATATATTCAATTACTCTAATCTGACTATGCCGTTGGAAGCATGGAGGCTTTTTAGGCTGGGGGTTCAATTGTTTGGTCAATAAAACTATAGTCATGAAAATCTTAAGCTTCACAAATCTTGACTGCGTTCTTTTCTGTAGTTTTATCGCGGTGCTGGGGCCTTCGAACCCAGTAGTTGTTGTTGGGGTGGGGGGTGGGGTCACACATATATTTTCGTTCATTACTCATTACCCCCCATCCACCATACGAAGTTTGGTCGAAATCGGTTCAGAAACGTAAAATGTTTTTCTGCGGACACAGACAGACAGACAGACACATTTTTGCTAAATTATTATTATTATTATTAAATAAATAAAGAGAAATTCCCATTTAAACCAATCGAGGATAGCAGTATGACCGCAAAATGGGAGAGTGCACGAATGTTGCAATGCAATTGTAAATGTTGTTCAATGTGGCAAGGTGTTGCAAAGGAGTATGCAACAACGGGGGAGGAGGTTATGCAACAAATCAATGCTGCAAAGGGGGAGGTAGGGGACTTTGGGGGGAGAAGGGAGGATGACCTCCCCCCAAAGGAATAGCCTTAACCTAAGAGAGGGAGAGAAAGGAGAAGGAGGAGAGTCCTTGGAGAAGGTGGGATGTCCTCACCCCTCAAAGGGAAACCTAACCTAAGCCTTAAACTAAGGAGAGAGAGAGAGTTCTTTATTCCACCGGAGTTCGACGCATTATGAACGTTCAGGGGCCAAGCAGCGGTTATATAGAGGGTTGTGAGTTGCCAGATACCACTTATTTATATATGGAGGGGTTACCAGAGAGCACTATATATTTATTTAGATGAGTTACCAAATAGTATTTTTTAATTGTTCAGGTATATCTTATTAGGGTGAGTTGCTAGATACCACCATTTATTTTAATTTTATTTACATGAGTTGCCAAATAGTGTTTTTTAATTGTTCAGGTATACCTTATTAGGTTGAGTTGCCAGGTTGTGCCATTTATTTTAACTTATTTAGACGAGTTTCCACTTATTTATTTATTTATTAAAGGGAAGAGCAACTTTCTCCTTAAAATTGTTCAGCAAGAAAACTAATTATTTAAACGATTCCCAACATTAACAATAAAAGAAATACAGTAGACAATTAATCCATGGCTTAGCAAAAGAAATCGTTCATCTTAATATTAATAATAAAAGAAATACACAGGAATCTTTATATTGTACATTATTCCAATAACATATTCTCTAAGAATAATATTTAATTTACCTATAATTCACTAGGCAACAAAGATTTTGTTACAGAAGACCAAATAGGTGCTCCTAGCTAATTTCGGTATGCTGATTTCAAATCTATAATTAGATTTTTTCTATCACGTCTAGATTTTGTGTAAAATGCAAATCACTTTTAGTAAAATTTTCTACCACGTCCAGATTTTGGTTTTAATCGGCTTAATGCCAGTAATATGAAACTTGCTTTTCAAGGTTAAAGCAATTTTTTTTGCCAACTATATACAAATTCGAACAATTTTGATAAATAAAATTTATCCCGAGTTGGCAACACTGAGTCAAGAGCATAGTAACGGGCAACGGCCCAACGGTCAGTCGCTACGTGACAGTCAAGCAGAACGGTTGTTGAAGCTCTCTGCTGATGAGCAAGTGACAGGTTGTGGTGACTTGTGTGTTTTTATAGCATTTGTTTTGTACTACGGTGTGTATTTCTTTTTATTTTGCACATCGTAATAATTACTTTCTACGTTTTTTCAGATATTGTATGGTAATTCAAAATGGCATCAAATAGACGTGCTTGTGTAAATCACCCAGACAACTTCTGCTTTGTCTGTGGACAATATACACCTAAGCCACAACGTAGAAACATAACAACAAAGATTAAACTTGCCTACAAGTGTTATTTTGACTGTAAGTTAGGAGACCAACAGAGGGACTGGGCAGCACATATTTGCTGTGCACAGTGCAGTGCAATGTTAATAGCTTGGATAAATGGTAAAAGAAAAGCTATGCCGTTCTCAGTCCCCATGGTTTGGCGTGAGCCGAAAAATCACTTCAATGATTGTTATTTTTGTTTGACAAAGATTGCTGGTTTCACAAAGAAAAACAAATCAAAGATCACGTACCCAAACTGCGAATCAGCAATGAAACCAGTACCACATGATGAAACAAATCCACCACCAGTTCCACCAGCAACGATAACAGACAGCAGTTCATCTGAAGATTCTGCTAGTGATATAGAAACAGGGAAAGATGGCATATATGTTCCAGATGCAAATATTTCCCCACATTTGTTAAGTCAAGCGGAGTTAAATGACTTAGTGCGCGATTTGGAATTACCAAAAGAAAAGGCAGAGTTGCTTGGTTCAAGACTTCAAGAATTTAATCTTCTCCAACCAAACACCAAAGTTTCCCATTTCCACCATCGCCATTTGCAGTTTTCATCATTTTACTTACAGGAAGAAAACGTTTGTTTCTGCCACGATATCAGTGGTCTGATGCAAGGGATTGGCTGTCGCTATGATCCAAAAGAATGGAGACTGTTCATTGACTCTAGTAAAGCTAGCCTTAAAGCTGTATTACTGCACAACGGCAATGAAAAACCTTCAATACCTGTAGCACATGCCACTGGCCTTAATGAGACTTATGAATCGATGAAACTGCTGCTAAGACTCATCAAATATAAGGACCACACATGGAATATTTGTGGCGACCTTAAAGTTGTATCATTACTTCTTGGGTTACAGTTGGGCTACACAAAGCATATGTGCTTTTTGTGTCTATGGAACAGCAGAGATGACAAGAACCACTACAAAAAACATGATTGGCCATCTAGAACTGAACATGTTGTTGGTAAATACAATGTGAAACACCCAGCACTTATTGACCCTCAGAAAGTACATCTTCCACCACTTCACATTAAACTTGGCCTTATGAAAAATTTCGTGAAGGGTATGGATCATCAAGGTAGTGGTTTCCAATATTTAAAGGATAAATTCAAAGGAATATTGACAGATGCTAAGCTAGAAGCTGGAGTTTTCACTGGACCACAGATCCGCAGTGTCATCCACGACTCATCGTTTCCATCTAACCTAAATGAGAATGAACTAGGAGCATGGACATCTTTCGTTGAAGTTGTCAAAAATTTTCTTGGAAACCACAAAGCTGAAAACCACCGTAAACTCGTAGAAAACATGCTTAAATCTTATGAAATAATGGGATGCAGAATGTCTTTGAAAATTCATTTTTTACATTCTCATCTTGACTTCTTCCCGGCCAACCTTGGGGCTGTAAGTGACGAGCATGGTGAGCGCTTCCACCAACAGATCTCAGTTATGGAAAACAGATACCAAGGTAATTTCAACCCAAATATGATGGGAGATTATTGTTGGTTCCTGCAGAAGGAGAGCTCGTCATCCTACAAGCGACAAAGGAAGAGGACACACCAAAGTTTCACTTAAGAACAGGAATTTGCCTTTCAGTAGTAACAACAAAATACTAACGCGCTTTGGGTGGATGGTTGGGCGCAGGGGTGGTAACTCCGCCAGCGGAATTCCGCTGTCTGTCTTAAGCCAGAATAAAGGAGGAAAGACATCCCTGTTCACTAATTATTTAAGTATGCTTAACATAAAACGTGGCACGGAAAAGTAGCTTAGACGGCTTTCGTAATAGAAGCGGGTGAGAAAAAAAATGAAAAATAGGGGTTTTCGGTTACACAAAATCTGGACGTGATAGAGAAATTTTGATATCAGATCTGAAATCAGCATCAGCGCTTTAGTAGGAATCAGTAGTTCACGTGTCTGTAACAAAAAAAAAGTTGAAATTTGTTGCCTAGTGATTCATGAAACGCTTTCATTTATTCTAGCACCTTAGAATGTATACTGTGTCTATTTACTTTTGACAATCCTTTCTATACACCTATATTTTTTATAAATAAATTTCAGCGAAAAATTTAAGCGAAATGGTTCAAAAACAATGCTACTTGACATTTTGTACTTTAGAAAGGTTGCTGTTAGCATATAAAAGCACATACCAGTACAGTGATTTACTCTAAAGCCAAACCTAAAGAGTCTGTTTACTTTTTCATTCCTCTGTATATATATACAGTATATATATATATATATATATATATATATATATATATATACAAAGGTGGGCAGGACTGAGTTCCAAAAGGACCGAACTCCAGGAACTCGGTCCTTTTTAAGGACCGTGAGAGGGAAAGTAGGTCCTTTTCTCAGTGAGGACCGAAATGAGGAGTGACGGTCCATTTTTAAGCAATTCCGGACGGTCCGGTCCGGACGGTCTTTTTTAGTGATTTTAGTGTGTTTAGTGATTATTTGAAGTTCTAAAGAAGATGGATCGTTTCCTCCAGAAGACTCAGAAAGAGACTGAGACTGAACTGAAACTTGTTTCAACACCTGGAGGAGACGAAGAATCTACTGATGTTAGTGCTTCAACTTCAAGTCAAGCAACTAGCGGAAGAACTGAACCCGGCAATCCCGGCAATTTTTCATTTTAATCAAATTTTTCACCTATATTATATATAAGGACCGAGGACCGAGTCGTTCCTAGGTCCTATCTTCAGAAAGGACCGTGACCGGGACCGTCGGTCTGAGGCAAGGACCGGGACCGTCGGTCCTTTTTGAGGCCCGGGTGCCCACCTTTGTATATATATATATACACACACACACACACACATATATATATATATTATATATATATATATATATATATATATATATATATACATACACACAAGATGTGTCTTCACAATTTCGTACATTTTAATATTAATTCGAAAGGAAAGCATTCGTTAAAACTTTTTATTCGAGGAATGGAAGAAATAACGGTATAAACACGAAGCAGGTGAATCGCCGAGCGCAAAGGCCGACCGCAAAGGCTGACCGCAAAGGTCCATTTGGCCTAATTTCAACCATACAGCCTAAGAAAAACTTCTCTCGACTCCAAATTTTGTTCCCTTGCTACTACAGTATATATATAAATCTATTTTATTTTTCTTTGCGTCTCTGTTATTGAAATGAAATAAAATGAATGAAAATGAAAAATGGAAAGGTTTATTATTATTAAAATTTTTATTATACATTTTTTTTTAAAAATTAACACACATGCACTTTGGAAGTACTCAACAATTGGAATTGAATAAAATTACTTTTGCTAGTGAAGGTAAAACTGAATTTAAAATTTATATATATATATGGTGGTGCAAATTATAGTAGTAATAAGCTAAATCGGTTTTTCTTCTCCCCGAATTGTTAATTTTGACAAAGATCAAGCTTGTCACCCGCTTTAGACCTACAGTTTAACGTTGAATCCGAACTATTTTTCTTTGCGGTTAGTTTGTGTGGTATCTTCTCCATAGTCATTGTCTGTTATTGAAATGAAATGAATGAATGAAAAAATGGAAAGGTTTATTATTATTTTAATTTTCATTGCGATGATTCGACTAAGTTTATCGCCCTTCCTCTCGAGGATGAAGTGGTGAGTTGACTTCTTTTACTCACCAGTGAATAAACATTCCCTCCGCCATGAATCAAGAACCTTACAGTTTACCGGAATTATATCAAGATGGTGACATTGTAGCGTTGTCCACAATTAATCTTTTTAACGCGGCTGACCGGGATGGATTATTTCCAACGCAAACCGTTGATGATATTTGCAATGACGCTCCTTACGATCCGACGCAAGGGACTGCCGTAGAAATGTAAGTGCCTGTAATTTTATTTTTGTAGCCAATTATTCGCAAACTTGTTATTTATTTAATGTGCCTGTCAGAAAAAGCACTGTTCTGGATTATTTCATCATATTTATGGAGGGTTGTAGTAATTCATCTCATCACATTAAAAATGCTTCATTTAGGTATCCGCAATTATAGATTAGTTTGCAATTATGCTAAAATCCTGTTTTGTAACCATCTTTTCGTTTTGAAGAAACCCATGTCATGGACCTGAATACGGAGGTAGAAGATTTACCGAGCAGTCAACCCAACGATTGTCACATTAACGAAATAATGTAAGTATTTTTTTGTTTCGATCTTTTTTTTGGGGAAGAAGACACAATGTATTTTCATCAATTTATTAAATGAAAGAAATAATGTACAATAACCATCTTAAACTACAGAATATACAAACTAACATTATTGGTTACAAATATATACACGAACAAAACATCATACTATACAACGAGTATGCACAATCGGAAAACAGCTTTTTATCTATCTGCATACCATTTCGTCGTTTCGTTGAGTGTGACACGGGCCGAATAATTTTTAAAAATTTATAAAGTCTTTACCACGTGACATATGCATGAGAAATGAAAGGCAGTACATCCCACACGTAATACTAAAATATCCTTGTAGCCGGAAGGGATTCCATACAACTTCGGGGATATGCAGCTGATCGAGAAATTTTACAATAACAGGGTCGCTCCAGGGTTGAGTCCCGAGTGAATGAAAATAGTACATGCGGTCCCTATTTTTAAAATAGATTGCAAACCAATGAATCCTTTTACTACCAATAACATCTGCGTTCACAATAAGGCTACCGCAATTTCTCGTAGATGGCAATTTCAATGATTCATTCTTCGGAAACACCAATAAATTTGGAACGTGTGATTCGTTCACTATTCATTACTCTCTGAAGTGTATTCGCATCCATTTTTTAAAAGTCAGTGACAATGCTCCTAAATCTGTCTACTTCTATTAGGGCTTGTGATTGACTCGAGGTAAACTAGTACACTTATAGGCGCGTCTGTAGGCTTGGCGAATTCCAATCTAACTGAGATGTTTCCACTCTGTTGTGGACTTAAGTGTGTACTTACACTAGCAGATAAGTCAGGTGTGATGTCAAACGGATAAAGGTTAAATTGATCAATGAATTCTTTCTGCGTTACCCGAATCCTGAGCTCATCACAATCACCTGCAATCTGGGCCAGATTACTATATGCTCTCGCGCAAAGCGGTAACACAGCGTCTGATGAATAGTTCGTATCCAATGTTCCTCCCAACGCAATGCCATTAACGTATAGTTATATTTTTAAGGCCGAAATTCTCGAATTTAAAGGCACTCTTTATATTTTCCACTCACCAAATTGTGTTCCTGCATTCCAATTAATATCCTTTTAGGTAGATTTCCCAGGGCGATGTTTTCTGTTTCGATGCCAACCCTGCTGGCACCGTGTATAGTTTGATCTGTACTCTGTTAATTGGATATTTTACTGTGGCGTGTAGTAAGTTTTTCTCAATTTCTATTTGTTTTGGTGAACTTAATTTCCCTCGCCGTACAGGGAGGTATGTCTCCATAATGTGAACCGTTGTGGTTCACATATGGAGACATACCTCCGTTTTGCTCCCTCTTCTTGATCAGCATCCAGATTTAAACAGATCTCAGGATTCGTGCGGGTGAGCTTTATTTTCATATCCACCCCATTCACAAGCAACTTCTGAAATGTGAAATTTGTATGCAGGCGTCCAAAACACTCATATATCTTTTTAGAATTTTTAAATTTGTCCTTTATACTACTTGCGTCTTTAGCTTGATAATATCCCTCGGCACTTAAAAAGGTATCCTTCGTTTCTTTGGAAAAGCTGAGGACCTTTTCCAGATAGGCTCGTAGGTGATAGTACCCCGTTCCTGCCGATATGTTGACCTGATTTAAACATACGTCACACTGGTTGAATATGGAGTGCAGAAAGTTTGTTTCAGGGTATACAGCAGATTTGTCATCACAGTCCGTTCCATCAGAATGGGCTATACGTAGTTTAGCGTACATGTGCACACAGCTTGGGTCAAAAACGTAAGGGCCTGTGCTAGGTTTTCATTCGCTTAGAACACTTCTTTTTTGATATCCTTTTACGTTTAATGCCACGTGATGGTAATCCCTTCTTCCGGACAGTCCTCTTCTTCTTCCCACCATTTTTCTCTTTGCACGATTTCGTCCCGTGTACGCTTTAAGTGTTTTTTTGAGCTTCTTTAGGTTTAGCCCCAGCCAATATGTCTTCTGCAGTGTTAAGACCTGATTGTAGCGCTTTCCTTCCGAGGTATCTGGCACCCCTCTTCAGCAAAGGGACAGCCGTACGTAGTATGGTTGAAAAAATGGATCCAAGTCCACTACCACGCTGGTATCTCACCCTCGATAGACTGTGAAAGGCTTTCTGTCCATTATAACTCAGTGCGTCGAAAGTGCAGCTTCACTGTTAAGCTCCCATCACCGAATGGGAAATTTTTTCCCTCAATCGTTCTTATATATATTGAGATATTGGTTATTAGATTAGTTGCGACATTCACATAATGGGGTCTGTCATATGTAATACTCAAACTCCTTCCTCTATGGTTGGGAATGTGAGCAATGCGCAGCAGGCGTGCCTGGGTATCCCCAACAAACTGGTGCTCCACTATATTGCTGTAAATATAGCACATGTCTGGGGTGTATAGCCAGCAACCAATTTCTCCAATTTCATCTGATACATTAGGCTGGACAAGTCATGTTGTACCTCGTGAAATGTGTCTCTTTGGAAGGCTGATCGATATCGCCCCTGGTCATAATTTTGAACACTCTTTGGTCTTTAATATTTCTGTTAGCCTTTGATTTTAGGATTAGAGTATGTGCAGGGTTTCCTTTGTTTACGATTTCGTATACTAAATCAGTCGTAAGATTTGAGTTTTTTAAACTTACGTTTAAGTCTCTCACAACATCCTCAGCCGAACCATAACGGCGGACCTAGTGTTACTGTACTGTAATACCGTGCAACCTCAGTCCGGGCGATACGTATAGTTTCATCCCGAGTTACCCCTTTTTCACACTCATCAATGTCTCTAAGAATCGTAAAAACGGTATCTTTATAATCAATATTTAAAAAGAGGGTGTCCAGCTGAATTTCACATATCCCCACCTCATACGAATCACGACCCAATTCAATGGGTCCATGGAGTTCTGTTACAAAGTTGGCTAGTGTGTTGTTAGGGTGTACAGACAGGGACGAGGAGGACGGGAGTGTGACGTAGAAATGGTTAGGAGCCATGTTGCATACTATTTAAGCTTCATTATTGCATCAGCTTTTATATAGGTGTTGAAGCTTTCTGGGTACCCTAGCCATTTCACCAGGTACATTTTTCTCTTTCCTGAACCTTTGCTTCCTAAAATTTTCTCAATTTTAAACACATTTTTTCCTAAATTAAATGCCACTTTCTGCAACTCCTCGCGGTAAAAGCCTCCTGCGATTTCTTCCCCATTCAAATCTTCAACGTAATACATCATTATCTCACCTTTAGGTCTCATAGCCCTAACTTTAAAAATCTCACGTGTCCATCCTTGCTCAAATCCCTTCGCGAATTTATTTCCCGAACGCGACAGCCTTACATAATCATTGATTTTGAAACGCGCAGTGTGGTGGTGGTGTTCCATCTCTTCTCACCTCTGGGCGCGTACCTCTTTCTAAAACTTCGTTAGGTGTTGTCCCAATCGTGCGATGGTGTGAGCGGTTGTAGGATGAGGCCAATGATTCCAGAATGTCTAGAAATCTGTATGTTTTTATGTGTAAAATAGCGGTGCATGCGTTCCTTTATGGTACGTTGAACTCTTTCAGCTAAAGAAGCCTTATGTATAGAATTGGTAGTGTAATAGCTGATATTAAACTCTGTCAACATGTTCTGAAAAGCACGGCCTATAAATTCCTTCCCCATATCCGTACAAAAATAGCCAGGAACCCTGTTTTCTTTCAACATCAGCGTTTTGGTGGCTTTAGCAACTGTTTCAGGTGATTTATTTTTCAGAGGAATTAGCCACAGATATCTAGAGAATACATCTATTATGAATAGAATGTAGCGGTAACCATCGTTATACACTGAATATCTTTGCATGTCTGTTAAATCTGCTTGCCAAATAGAGTCAATCGAAGCAGCTGTTGTCTTGGCTGTTTTAAACCTTTTTCTCACAGGCTTATGAAGTGTATAAGCGTCCTGCTCCCGCAAAAACTCTCAACATCTTTTTTCCTACTCCGTAAACACTTCTGTACAGTCTATCTACGCCTCCGTAGGAGGCTGGGTTAGAAATGTCATAATAACGTCTTCTTAATATGTTAGCCATTTGCGTATTTTAGAGGCACGTGGGTAGGGTTGACCGTTGTTTAACCTCTTCTTTCTCCTCTTCAGAGGTGTTACCGCCGGGGGTGATGGCGTCTTCAATTGTGTCACGTGCGATGCATGTTCCAAGTCTTTTAACCTGTTCAGATTTCCTATCATTGTTTTGGGGACATTTATTTGTTGTAGTCTTGCTTTAATATGCTTCCATCCTGATGGTGAGGGCCTATCCCACTTTCTCACCAGATCATGGACGATGTCTACGATATTCGATCCCTGTACCTTTGCTCCTTCCACAATGATCTCACCTGTATCGGTCCATTGTATGGCGGGGTCCTCATTCAATAGATTATAAAGACTTAAACCTTTATTCCTCAATGTATGTGGGAGGGTGCTTTTTAATACATGCTCGATATGTTGTGTGGCCGACCCATTAATCTTTGGTTGGTCAGCTCTATCGTCGGACACAGGTCCTATGTCACCATGTCCATCGTTCCCCGTGCTGTGCCTAATAACCACGGGAATCTCTGTCGGGTTCTTATAATTTTCGTACTCGTGAAGAAATTTCTGCAGAGCTTCTTGGTATAAGATTCTTTTCTCATCAGGTGTTTTTTCACTGTTTAATAGGGTAGCAATTCGCTTTCCATTCTTTTAAGCCTGCTTTTACGGGGATCTAGATCCGTGTCTGGATTCTTTGAACTTTGCAGTGAAGCATACACCTCGTGTGGAATCACTACCACTTTCTTCATTATATTAATCTAGTCAGTAAAGGACCCAAAACTGAAAATAAGATGGGGAGGAATGACCCTCCTCTTTGTACAATAATTCGTTTTTTCTTCCCTACAGTTTGACTTTTACGAGTGAGTGCACGTATTATGTTCTTGTAACGGCGTAGGCGAGCCTTCTGAGGTGGTTTCATTGATACATTGCAATTTATAACGTTAAGACAGATTTCACAGATGCATTTTAAAAAGTCGGAGTCGATATTTTTAGCAAACATCTGCTGCATTGCCCGGGGCAGTCGATGATAGATTTTTATTAATTCATGGTATTTCTTTAGCCTCTTTGTCATTCTGGAATATACACCGTTTCAGGCTCGTTTGGAAATATATTCGTTCTTAGAAGCACCCTAAACGTGTTTCGCGGATGAAGGTCGCAAAGCAAATATCCGTAACGCGGGCTTGTAGCTTCTTTATAAACTTCCAAAAACTCCTTACGCTGATTCGGGAACATTTGATTGGCTAATACCCCAATTTGTGATACATCTCTACGTTGCGCGAATAAGACTAGATATTGTGTATTTAACGACACATCGCGCATGTATCTATTTTTGAAAAATAGATTCTGATTGATGAAGAACACGCTTATGTTAAGATGGTGGGAGAATACTGTAAATGTCTCGGCAAACGTTTTATCCATCTCCAACATGAGATCGTCAATTACAATGACTGTATGTTCATTTCCCTTTAACGAATTAACGTCATATACACCTTTGTGGAACAAAATATCATCTTGGTACTCGTTGAACACTGATTGATACGTCGAATAGCACCATATAACTTTATGCACAAATTTTGAGAACATCTCTCCCTTTTCTTTAATGATTTTAAGCATAAACACAGTTTTACCACATCCTGTAGGTCCAGATATAATACATGTGGATGGGCTCGTGAACCTGAATTTTTCTACAGAATCCATTTCTAACACGTCACACTCCTAAGTGGGTCATTTACAAAATATAATAAATATTTAAGTGATGACCCTTATATTCTACAGTCTTGCTTTTCTCTTCTCCCACAGAACCGTGAATGACGATGAGGTACAGCACCCCATCATCGATATTACAGATGACCCCGACAACAGTGTAGTTGTGATCACAGAATCCATCCCCGCTGACGAACCCTCTCCAGCGATACCTGTAGCACGCGCCATTTCTTACATGTTGTGGCTAAAGGTCTGCGTGAGTATTTAACAGAATTTAGAGATGAGTATCGCATGCTAAGCAAAAAGGAAAAATATGGCCATATGTTTCTCTCAAATAGTGCCCCGGAGTGTGAATAAAATGTGTTTAGTTCGTGAAAATCCCCCTATGCAAAAATGTCTAGTGCGTATTCTGGGGAGTGGGAATGATAAAACATTAAAACCGGTATTACTTCATGTATCGGAAAATTTCTCAAAACACCTACCCAATATAATGGGATACAAGTATTCATGTTGGAACAGCGCCGTACACGTTTCATTAGCTTATGGTGTGACTCACTCCTCCCGTCGAGCCGATCTGTTGTATGTGGCTCATAGTCATCTCAGAGCTTGAACCGACTGGACGTGCGCTCCTCGAATACGATGGAACTTCCTTTGAGCAGCATTCTCAACACCGTGTATGATGTGTCCATGATGAAGTCGTTGCGCGTGTTCAGGCGTAAAACCGGTGCCATTAACTATGTAATGGAAACGACTTGTAGACAAACAAACAAACGAAATGTTGTTTATTTAAGTGTTGAGGAGATGAATAGAATCTTTGTGGTAGTTGAGAAGTGGAGTGAGGATCGTTATAAAATTGATGCAGGTGTAGGTACAAGAAGAGCAGATTAGTGACACCCCCTCATATGCCGTTGTTTGTACGTTGTGTATAAATAACGATCGGCCATGCATTGATATACGGCTGATGTGGAAGAATGCTTCTGATAATAACGCTCTTGTCACTACGCGAAACCGTTTCATCCTCGACAGAATGTTTGAAACCGTCGGATTCCGCAAGCTGAAGCCTATATTAGACGCGCGTATTACGGATATGCTTTATTTGATATGGTTCTTGAATACGCATACACCGCTCTGCTCGGTGGGTTTACCGAGTGTAGGACTGAACAAGGCGAGAATGGTCTAAAGCTGGATGCTTATTTAAAAGGGTTAGACTCTCTGAAATATCATGAACTTTGGTACAAAGGAATTGAGCGGTACAGGGCTGAGCTCACCTACACCGTTCACCCTGAAGAACTATTTCTTTATATAATGAGCAGCTGTCGTAACGACTTAGAAGATTATTTCAACTGCCGCTATGCAGTGTGAAGAAGAGTTCACGATTGAAAAGCTCGGGTCGGTAAAAATAAACCCTCGATTGGAAAGGAGTGTTTATAAACTTGTATTTAATAATGATGTTGTGGCTAACGATGACCTCTTTGTGCGTGCTTTTGATTGTATTCTAGTCGTATTTAAAGATAACTTGCCAACCGAATGTAAAGTGGGCACAGAAATAGTATTGAACGATATGAATGCCATTTACATAGAGTATAGGTCTCCCTATAACTTGCGCGGTGAAATAATATTAAGCCGTGTTTACTGCGTAGTGCAAAGCAATAATGATGTGACTGTAGACTCAATTACGTGAGTTTAATGTTTTGCGCACTAGAACAAAGTGAATGTATTTTGATGAATTTTCAATATATTTAATTATTAACATAATTGTGTGTGTATATATATATATATATATATATATATATATATATATATATATATACAGGGTGGGCCGTAAGTTTCCATACATAGGAAAAATAAACATTTTTTTATGGACAACCATTTTTATTTATATAATATGCTCTACATGGTTGCCATTGTTTTGAAAACACATTTCAATACGTGTTCCCCACTGTTGATGAACACGCATTAGCACAGTTGACGTTATGCTTGTAATGGCGTTGGTGATACGTTCCTTTAGATGATTAATGTCTCGTATCTTTTCCTGATACACCATGGCCTTCAAGTGCCCCCAAAGATAGAAATCAAGGGGGGTGAGATCTGGGGATCTGGGAGGCCACTCCCCAGGACCACGCCGACCAATCCAAGCATCCGGAAACTGCTGATCCAAATACCGACGCACGTGAAGACCATAATGAGGTGGAGCTCCATCTTGCTGGAAGTAAACTGGGAAGTTACCTTCCTCGTTTAGCAGGGATGGGAAAATCTCTTCTTGCAACATGTTAAGATACCTTTCGGCATTAAGATTTCCACTGACAAAAATTGGTCCAATAATTCTGTCACCCATATCCCGGCCCACACCATCACTTTACCGGCACCTTGCATCTTCGTCGGACTCAGCCAGTTAGGGTTAGCATTACTCCAGTAACGTATGTTTTGCCGATTAACCTCTCCATTGACGTAAAAATTTGCTTCATCAGTAAACAAGATCTTAGTTGAAAAGTTTGCATCCTCGTTCACTTTGGTTAATGCCATTCACAGAATTCCATCCGTCTATCCGGGTCGTCTTCACTCAAATGCTGTGCCATATGCAATTGTATGGATGCCATTTGTTTGCTTTCAAAATGCGCCTGATACTCGATCTGCTGACACCACTTTCTGCAGACAACCGTCGTGTACTTTTTCTGGGACTCCGTGTAAGCGCTGTAAGTATCGTAGCTGTTGTGTCTTCATCGGTGGCTGTACGTCTTGGACCACTTCGCGGTTGATCTGCAACATTTCCAGTTTTCTGAAACTTGTTAATAAGTTTTGCCACAGTGTCGTGTGTGATGTTCGTTCCATGTTGTCTGTTAAAGTTCATTGCAACCATGCGACTGCTTCCCGACCCAGCCATCAGTATGATTTCAATTCGTTGCTCTTTCGTCAAACGCATATTCTTAGGGTATCTGAAACATAAAAAACAAACGTTTAATTTTTCCTATGTATGGAAACTTACGGCCCACCCTGTATATATTTCTCCTGTACTGCTATATTGATGGTTATACTCCATCGTTTTGTATTTCTTATTTTTTATTTTTTTATTTTGTGCAGTAGAAGATAAAGTGTATGTATTTATTTTCAATATATTTAATTATTTAACATAATTGTGTATATATATTTCTCCTGTGCTGTTATAGTGATGGTTATATTTTTATTTTTTATTTTTTATTATATACATATTCCTCGTTCATATTTCTTATACTATTATTATTTTTTATTTTATTTTTGATCATATATATTCCATTGTATATTTATTTTCTATATATTTCTGGCTCCAATAATTCGTCTAAATAAGCAGAATGATGTAATGGTGTTTTATTTAATTCTTTTGGTTGTAAACGATATTATTATTCAATTATATGTATACCAAATTGCTAGTTACGCCTTCTAAACCGACTGACGGATTTCTAAGCCAACCGTCAAGAATATATGCTTTAGTTAAATAAATAGCGCTATCTGGCAACTCAACCTGTACACCTGAACAAGCCATTTACGCCTTCTAAGCCAACTGACGGATTTCTAAGCCAACTGTCAATAATATATGCATTAGATAAATAAATAGCGCAATCTGGCAACTCAACCTGTACAAGCCATTTACGCCTTCTAAGCCAACTGGAGGATTTACACCTTATAAGCCAGCGGGTGCTCGGCTGAAGTCTTAATATGCGCTTGGCTCCTGCCAGGCGAACACCTCTCTTCCTCTCTCTCCTCCTCTCTTTCTCTTGGGAGATAACTCCGCCTCCAAGTTGCATAACCCCTTGTTGCTCTTGCAACATTCACCCCCTTCATTTCATACCCCTCCCCTTCATTGCATAACCCATCTCCCCTTCATTGCATAACCCCTACCCCCTTTGTTGCATAACCCCTTTGCAACATTTATCAACATTGCATTGCGACATTCCTGCACTCGTCCATTTTTCGCCCATACTACTTACGCTGATACTGATATTTTACTGTTCTTGTAAAATAAATAAAAATATGGCGCTCGGAAAAGATGTTACTGACTGTGAAAGGGGCATGATAGTACGAGCCCGTTTGGTTGGAGTCCTAGTATTGAAAGTCCCATGATTGTCCTTGCCTCTAAAGAAACAGTCCCCAAGATTATGAATACATGGAAAGAAATGGGAAAAACTACACCACATAAGCACAATAGTGTTCCCATTATTCTCTCCAACTCCAACTTCATTCGAGCTTTTGCATTGGTTGGTGTGTATGAAGGGCTTTACTGCAGTTGCCATAATATCGTTTTGACTGATACTGGTCTCTGCAGACTACTGCTAAGTTCTGAACGAAGTTTTGATACCTCAGTCTTTGGTTCATACTTCACATCTCGTAATAAGGTTCTTCTGTCACATTCTGGCAGTGTTGCTTTACCCCAACTATATAGTTTATTTAATATAGTTTTTTTAATTCCCTTCCATGTATTCATAACCTTGAGGACTGTTCCTCGAGATGCAGGGACAATTACGCGACTCTTAATACTGGGCTATAAACCAATGAACTCCTACTATCATGCCCCTTTCACAGTCAGTAACATCTTTTCCAAGCGCCATATTTTTAGTTATTTTACAAGAACAGGAAAATATCAGTATCAGCGTATTAAAATAGATGTTCTCACTGTTATATTAGAAAATACAGCACCGAAAATATGTGTTTCTATTATTTTGTCCAACTCCTGTATATATAAACAAACCTGGCAGGAGTTTCGTTCAACGACCCCTCATCGTACAGAGGTCAGGCGAGTCTTGCCTCTACCTCTAAAGTTGTCTTGGTCGAGGAGAGAGTTGCTTTCTTGAACGCTTTATCTCGCATAACGAGGTGTATATACTACCTTTCCTGCATGTTTTCCAATATTATTTGGATGATTGTGGGGTTCAGTTTGATATCAGGAACCAATTTGTCAATAATGTCATGTGCAAATTATTGTGTATCTCTCCCTTTTTTTCAAACAACTACAGTTTTAATTTATTTAATATTTTCCAGTAATTGAGATGAATCCAATGATTTGAGCTTTGAAGTTTCTCTTTATTACTTAATTAATAATAAGTCCTGTTATGCGTGTAAATAACTTTTTTAGAGCAGATCCTTTTGTCATATTAGCAAAACTTAGTATCGTATTTAAGTTTCTAGGCCTCTTTCTTGTTGCTGTATTTGCTGTTTTGCAGTTATATTTTGGCTCAACTTGGCAAACTGATCCAGATGAAAAGCACGCCCGAAGCAAGTGCCCCTCCAAAACATGAAGTTTATGACGATTCTGAAGAGAAGGTGGATGGAACGCTGAAGTGGTGCACAGAATGTGAGGAGTTCCCTTCGGGAAACTGTGGCTCTCATTTAACTATTCCTTTGTCACAGGCAAGAATTACTGAATCTTACTGATTGCTAATGAACTATAAAGATATTAGGTCTGGAATGTACAGGGTGTCCACAATGTCTTGTCACCCCCAGTAAAATACGAACTTATTTTCGTTTTTCTTTCAGACTCATTTGAAATGTGTTATAGCAGCGACTATACAATTGAACAACGCATATTGGCTAGTACCTAGGTCCATGAGAGACCACGTAATGGCAAAACCATTGAAAATATTCATGCAGAATTCCAGGAACGATTGAATCGTGCAGCTCCTCCGAAAAGGAGCTGCACCATTGAATCGGTCCTGGAAATCTGCACGAATATTTTCAATGGTTTTTGCCATTACGTGGTCTCTCATGGACCCAGGTACTAGCCATATGCGTTATTCAATCGTATAGTCGCTGCTATCACACATTTCAAATGAGTCTGAAAGAAAAACGAAAATCAGTTAGTATTTTACTGGGATTGACAAGACATTGTGGACACCCTGTAGTTGGATGGGGAACCGATTATGTAGCGACGCGTGGTTCGGATCCCACGTAAAGTTGTAGGTCCCCTCCATCATATGGCCTTAGGTATTGCGAAGGAGGTTAAACAACCCCATCAAATAAACAAAACACACTTACAAAGTTCTCACAGATTACAAATACAATTTCAGAGTAAGCATACAATAAATTAATTATAGACCTACACCCATTTGGTCGACAAGACCAAATGGGTCATTCGTAGCCAGGACTTCCCAACGGGGTGGGGGTCGAAATTTTAGAAAGACAGACCTTTTTTGTGCAACGACCTAGTTACTGCGGAGGGGGTTTAGAGTAGTTAAGTTTAGAGTAGTTTAAAGTAGTTTGTTAAGTTTAAAAAAATGCAAAGAAAATGCCAAAAAAATGCAAGTGTTTATTTACTAATGATATTATATATTGTAATATCACATCATAAGTTATAACTATGCTTACAAAAGTGGACTTTTCCTGTCAAGGAGGGGGAGTCGTTTGACCCCCACCCCCGACCCCCACTGGCTGCGGGCCTGACATCGACACTCTAAAAAACTAATTTAACCTAACCTATGCTAACCTAACCTAACCTAACTTAATCCAGACTACAATAACACGTCGATTTTATGTCACGTCGATGAGATGTTGTAAGACCCGATATTAATAGTGTTATTTTAGTCAGTCTTATTAGGACTTAAACAGGATGATTTACAGTAAGAAAATAATGTTTAACTAAATATAACATCATTTTCATATCTCATATATGAATCTTAAATGTTTATGCACATATTTATCAATTATTCATTTTTGTTATAATTTTTTAGATGGCATCTTTAGACGAAAATTAAGAATTAAAGTTTTACGCTTTGTAAAGTTGCCATCTAAGCTTGAGAAGCTCCAAAAACAGTTCTTTACCTTAGAATGAGTTTGTGAAGAAAACAGTATGTCTGTGAGGCGAGTATAATCAGTACATTGCGAAATGTTTTCCTTTTTAACTTGAATAAGAGGAATTACATACTTGGACAACTGCGCATTATTGTATGTTGATTTGAGAGATGGGACCCATGATTGAAGAATCTAGTATATTAAAATAAACATAATTTATCCTCATTCACTTCCAAATAGGCCTTTACTAGGTATCGTCATAATGAGCAACAGTGAAGTACACTGACGAATGACGTTATAACTTCAAAAGTTTATCACTGCTCTATTATAAACACGTAATTGTTTACGAGTACTTTAATTTAATTAGAGTAAAGTTTGTTTTCGTAATCTGAAAACACAACTTCATGTGCCAATTTGATTTTTGGCTGAACTACACGGATAAAATTACCTGCCTTTTTCGTTTCATAATTCTCTAAACGAGTTTTTCTTTTTCAGTTCATAAAATCTAAAAAAGATTCTGTTCAGAAGATTTTAAGTGAATTGGAGACGAAATTGTTCGCCTTTTCATCCTCTATCAAAGGAATGACTAAAGTGCTCGATGACGTTTCGTCAGCTCTGGAAGTCACTCTCAAGTTCGTTTTTTTTGTTTTATTTTATTCTTGTTTTGTATTTTATACTATCGTTTTACTTTATATTATGTTGTGTACTGCTTTCATTACGTTATTAATCTTTAATATACAGCATTCAGTCAAAAACGAAGCGAGTGTTTACAAATGTTGAAGCAGAAAAGGTCAAGCCAAGTACGATTTAACCCTTTAGGTCCCAAGAGTGCCTCTCCATAGACTGAATAAAATCGTCTGGCGTCAGCTAAAGTAAAATTAGTAAATTGACACTGAGCACGAAAGGGTTAAATTAATATAAAAATTAAGCACTCTAAACTGTATTAGTGTGATGTCATGTAACGTAGAAGTGGAACAAAGTGTCTTTCATAGTGTCGAAATTGAATGTATTTGTATGGAATTAATTCGTTAGGTGTGGTTAAGTCATTTAGGTTATATTAATCCAGATAACAAACATCCGAAGTCGGTATTTAGTATTTAGTATACCCCAAATACCGAGGTCAGCCAAATGATTTCTTCCTATCTGGAAGAAAGTTAGGTTAGATTACATATAACTAGATTACGTTTTTGAGGTTAGGCTACAAAGACTTCGATCTCGTGGAAATAAACATGAATCAATTAGAATTTGTCATTTACAGAAGACCTAAACAAAATACACTTGCATAAGTTAGGTTATGATAAGTTAGGGTAAATTAGATTATATATAAGTTAGATTCGTTTAGAAAGTCTCCAATCTTATCTAAATAGACATAAATGCTTTTAAATTTTATCACTTTCGAAAAACTGAACAAACTACACTTCCATAAAGTTCGCATAAAAAAAAAGAACATTAGTTAAGATTTTAACTTAAACGATTCTCGATGTTAATTATTTATTTGTAATTAAAAGGGGAACAAGAAACTAAAGAATATCAACAAACCCACTAAATATTTGGCGTGGGTCATCATCAGTTTCACAGCTAAAGTTTCACCATTCTTGTTCAGATGAATGATAAAGTTATGGTCTGGAATCAGTGTCGGCTTAAGGCATAAGCTAACTAAGCTTAGGGCTTCACAATGTGAGGGGCCTCTTAGATTTATTTATTAAATCTAAATTTATTAAACAAATTTATTTTTTATCGTATGGGGCCTCTTAAACTTGACATAGCTTAGGGTCTCAGCATGTCATAATCCAGTCCTGTTTGAAATATGTTGATAATAAAAAAATTTAACTTATAGTGGATGTTCTTTGTTGTCACTTCTAATTTTTTTTAGTTCCTACAACATCTTATTGTTTCAGTAAATATACTCATTAGGAGAAAAATAATGAATATAGGTAATGAAGATAGTATTTACTTGCTTCTCTGCAGGGAGTTCGAAACCGTAAAGAAGAACACAACAGAACTAACAACTCAAGTAAAAACTCTCAAATCCTCTTGTGAAATGACAACAGTACCCTCGGAGGAAAATCTGCTTACCCCCTATGCGAAACTTTTTCAGAAAATTGTGAGTTTTTATAGTGGTGTTAAGCATTCTATAATTACACTGCCCAACACCAATTTTGCTGATTTAATTCTAACACCTGTTTTTAGGTAACTTTGGTGTGCTGATTTAAAAAATCACCTTAGTTTTTGCCTATCACGTCAGGTTTTCGAGCAATCAAATACGGAGATATCGCATTTTGGCAGGGTTATGCCCAATTTTTTTTCTTTTCAAAAAATAAGTTTTTTACTCAGAATCAGCATGGAAAAGTAAACAATTGTGCAGGGAGTGAACTTTAATATACAATGGTAATATTGACACATAAAGTGATTAAAAGTGTTTAAATAAGCAAAAAATGAATCCATGATCATGACGTCACGCTCACACCTGGGGAAATCACAGATACCCAAGATTTTAATATGTTGTACATGACCTTTAGATTTAATGCACAGATTTGCGTATTCCACAGATAAATTTTAACAGCAAAACAGCTGTTAACAGGTCTCAAAAATCATCAATTTTGATAAGTGCCCTTCATGGATCACCCAAAATAGGCATATTGCATTGCACATTGCACGAAAACCTGATGTGATGGACACAATCTAAGGTGATTTTTTAATTCAGCACATCAATATTATCCAGAAACAGGTCTTAGAATTAAATCACCAGCAAACATTTTGTTTTTGTTGGGCAGTGTTATTTAACAATTTTCCTGTAAATGACTGATCCTCATGTGAAAGATCATTACAGATTTTAAGTCCCTCATTCTTCATTCTTCGTCAGAGGTGAAGAATAATTGTTTATGTTTCGGCTGCGTTAATTGATATTGATATAGTCTAAGGAGGAAATTGGTTCTTTATAAGAATGGTATTACCGTTTCATTTGCTGCACTAATAAATTAGTACAGTATTTCCTTCCAGTGAGCATCTGACAAAGGGTGCAAGGGATGCGGTGGGGTAGTACTAAACAGTTATCGTTGATAAAATATCTATGAAAAAATCATTTTCAGTTTGTAGGATCATAACGATACTTTCCACAAACGTTAGTACATCTATTTTATTAATTGGATTAATTTTTACTAAACACTTATCCAGATATTATGTAATAAGCGTGTGGTTCGTCTAAATAAAATCATAATTACCTACAATAGGTATCGGGCATACGTTGAGCTGCTGTTGGTACTTCGGAGAGCTACTTCGTGGCCAGTGTCGTAACATCGCTTCCCGTCGATCAGCGAAGTTAAACGACATTGAGTTGGAGAGGAGACGGTCCTCTGCGTTCAGATTATGTAGCGACCCGTGGTTCGAATCTTGCATAAAGCCATAGGTCACTTCCGTCATATGACCTTAGATCAGGACTTCCCAACCTTGGGGCCGCGAACTAGAGATGGAACCCGTTTTAAAAAACCGGCTTTTAACCGGTGATGAAAATGTTTAATCATCGCCGAAACCGGCGATAAGAACCGGTTTTCACATTTTTGCGCAAGTCTCCGATCACTTTGGTCCATTTTCTATGAAACAAACATTTTCAAACGTTTAAAAACATAGTAATTACTGTACGTTTTGCATCGTTTCGTATCGTGTTTTGTTTGTTTATAAGCGTAAATAATTGATGCTTCAGTCTTGAATGTTATGTGGATGATTGCACATTGATCAGTTAAGATTCTAAGATTTAATACTCCATCATGTCAAAGAAATCAAATGCTTGGTATCATTTCACTCGTAAGAATAAAAAAGAAGCAGTGTATGACATGTCACAAAGTTTTAAAATATTCATGGCATAAACATCGACCAGATTAATCAGCCATTGAAGAAACAAAGAACAGTGGAAGAGTTTGTGCAAAAAAAGTCCATATAAGAGGAAATTTCGAAACTTGCGTGTGTAGATGGACTGAGTTTCCAATCAATTGCTAAAAGTGAATTCATTCAAGAAAGCCTAAGAAAGATAAAATACGACAAGCCTCATTCAACTTCCCATAATGGTGTCAGGAAAATGGTGCTTAGTTTTTATGAGAAAAAGAAACATGAATTGGTCACTACTTCAAGAATCAGGTGAGACAAGGGATCCGCTATTCATTAACTATGGATGAGTATACATCTTTGCAAAACCAAAGATATATTAATATTAATGTTCATGATGAAAATCAACGTTGGTCTTTTGGTCTCATGACAATAAATGGTTCTCTCGATAGCACCAAAACTATTGCAATCGTTAGGAAAAGATTGGAAGACTTTGGCTTGGACCTAGATAAGCATATCGTTGGTTGCACCACCGACGGTGCCTCAGTAATGGTCAAATTTGGAAAAGAAATAGTACCTGATCACCAGCAATGCATTGCACATGCTATACATCTCGCGGTTTCGGATGATTTGTATTAAAAAACTGCTGAAAATTCAGTTGAAGGGGAAAGTGACCCTACCCCTGAAGATGAAGCCATCGAAGAAGATGAACACTCTGCACATGAGTTAAGCGAAGATAAGTGTGAAATTTTATGCACTGATACAATTTTTGAGTCCGACATAGATGACGTAATTGTTCTTCCAAAACTTGGAGAAGATTACTTAAAAGTAATAAATAAGGTGAGAAAAATCTGCCGCATATTTCGAAAGTCTCCTTTGAAAAATGAGAGATTGCAGGATTTTTTGAAAGATGAATTTAATGGAAAGGAAATGAAGCTTATCCTTGACTGTAGAACGAGGTGGAACAGTCTTTTGGCCATGATAGAAAGATTTTTGAAACTCAAAAATTGCATGCCAAAGGCCCTCAAGAGTGATACGCTCAACAGAGACGATTTCAAATGAAGAATGGAATGCTCTAAAGAGCCTCTTTGACACGCTTCGTCCACTGGAAATTGTTTTGAAGGGACTCTGTTCCAAAGACGCAAATTTGCTCAAAGCTGAATCTTCCATGAAGTTCATTTTGGATAAATTTGAAAGCAAAAACAATCCTTTAGCTTTTGAGCTACGTCAGTGTCTCATTGATCGCTACTCATTGAGAAAACAAAAAGAAGCTGTCGCCTTGCTGAGTTTTCTCCACAATCCCGAGGTCTTGAAAAATGAATCATCAGCACCGTTCCTCTTTCCTTCAAGACAAGCACTTAAGAAGTATGCGGATCATACATTTAAGAGGCTTTTTCCAGAAGCTTGCCAGATTTCAGAAACAGACGACCAAGTCCAATCAATTGCTTCGAAACTCGAAGATTCACAATGCAGCTCAGGTCGTGAAGTAAATGATGACGATCAACCTATGAACGAGTACATGCGTGAGATGAACAAACTGAAAATGAAACCAAAGAAAGATTTTTCTGAGACCTTTGATGTAAACAATGAATTCAAATATTGTGAAGCTACTTTGAATAGAAGCGAAAATTTGGATCGAATGTACGAGGCGTTGCTTACAATAAAAGTCACCAGCGTAGAGTCCGAGAGAGTGTTTTCAGCTGCTGGTTTATTCGTCACAAAGATTCGATCAAGAATGTCAGATCAGACACTTAATGCTCTTTGTTTTCTCAAGTGTTATTTCAAAAATCAAGTTCGATAATAAACTTTTTAATTCAAATGTTACACATACTTGATTGAATCAATTAAAACCTTATTTTTGTTTAATATTTTGATCATTTACCTCCCTAAAAAGCATACAGAATCTCATCGGTGAAAACCGGTAAAAACCGGCTTTAAGAATATAGCGACGGTGAAAACCAGTTTTACACTTTTCAGTTATTTTCCATCCCTACCGCGAACCGATCTGATAATTTTATTTTTAATTCTCTCCCTACGGCCGTCCGACAAGAAACTTATCGGTCATGAATGTAGTTGCATATAACAGCTGAAATCCGGGCCCTTCCTGCGCATAATAAACACTGTGCTTATGAAGTGTGTATATATATATATATATACACACTGGGTGATCCAGATAAATGGGACCCATAAAAAAAAGCCAAATATTCTTAATATTTAATTCCTTTCATAAAAACTATATATCATTCGAAAGAGTAGAGTTACAAGTTTATTATGAAATATTTATTTTTTAAAATGACTCCTTTCAAATGTGCTCCATTAGTTGCCAAGCATTCCAGTGTTCTCGCTTGTAAGTTCTGCATCACTTTTGCAAGAGTGTGCGGTGGTATGGCCTGTATCTCATTTGTGATGGCGGCCTTCAATTCTTGCAAGGTCGTTGGGTTATTTCTATAGACCCTACTCTTTAAATATCCCCAGAGATAATAATCTAAGGGAGAAAAATCCGGAGATCTTGCGGGCCATTCAACGTCTCCAAATCTTGAGATTAACTCGCCTGGAAACGTTTGACGCAAAACTGCCATGCAGTTCCTCGTGGTATGGCAGGTAGCTCCGTCTTGTTGGAACCAGTGGTTTTCTAGACAAAGATCTCTTAATTTAGGAATAAGGAAATCGGTCAACATTTTTTCGTAGCGATCACCATTTACAGTGACCGTGTTTCCGGTGGAATCCTCGAAAAAGTACGGCCCTATGATCTGAGATGCAGTAAGACCACACCAAACAGTTACACGCTGACTATGTAACGGGACTTCGGTAATATTCAATGGATTTTCTGTTGCCCAGAAACGACAATTTTGTTTGTTTACAGTTCCATTCAAGTGAAAATGGGCTTCGTCTGACATAATCGAAGTTGCTAGAAAATTGGTGGTGTCATTTACCTTCTGTTGGATCCATTGACAGAATGTCTTTCTTAGAAGGTGATTTTGACATCTGAAAATTTGTCTTGAAAGATCTTTGAGCTGAAACTACACTTCTTCCATGCTCATAATATTGCTCAGTTATGAAACGCAGCTGTTCCACAGTCCATGCAGTCATCTTGAAGGGTTAGTTTTAACTAACACTTTTATTTTGTTTTGTATCTTATCTTGTCTTGTATTGTCAAAACCTATACAATCCTGTACAAACTTGTAACTATCCTCTTTCGAATGATGCGTATGATTTTATAAAAGGACTTATACTTAAGAGTTACAGGGGTTTCTTGGGTCCCATTTCTCTGGATCACCCTATATATATATATATATAACTTTTGGGAAGTTTGTCAAACTTCGACCAGTGTTTGGGGTTGTGAATTGTGTGAACATGATTTTCGGGGTCGCACATGATAAAGGTTGGGAAGCCTTAGATGTTGCGGAAGAAGTTAAACAACCAGATCAAACAACAATGGCATTTTGGATATACCAGATAACACTATATAGGCCCAGTGGATGCCTACTACTTGGGTATACTGTATGAAAGTGTGAGGAAACAAAATTTTTATATAAATTTCATAAAATGGCGAAAGTTTGAACTCTTATAATGTAGTGGAATGCTTAATTAATTTCGTTTTAAACGTTCTCCACCAACGCTCAGATGTGGAGAGAAAAGATACACTCATTAAATCAAAGGAAATTTATTTAATTCATTGCCAAATTTGAGTTTCAACATCTCACCTTTTATGTCTAACAATACAGAAATATTATTTAGTTACGGGAAAAGTTCATCGATATAAAAATCCAACAAAGTATTAAAAATGACTTTTTTTCCTAAATCTTACTCTCTCGAAGAGAGGGGGGGGGGAAGGGGAGGGAGGGGAATCAAAAGCAAACTCGAAAATTGTTAATTAAATTTTTTTTTTAAATTTTGGGGTCCGGTGAGCTTTTTTCTCGCAACTGTTCATGGGAGACCTATAATACAGTATATTGAAAATGTACGATTTTAATCTCATACCTGATTTCGGTGCCCTGCATTACATTTGAAGGGAACTAACAATAAATACTGTACATATTACGTACATAAACTTTCAGTATCGCGAATTCCATTTAAGCTTTTCTTTTCAGGGAGTCTCCAGCGAATGGCTTTTCAACTACATGACTCGATTGGAAAGCAAAAATTTCAGTCGAAAATCTGTATAACGGAAGTTTTATGATGAATACAAACTATAACAAATTCCTTGTGTCATCGAAATCTTCTATAAACTCATTCGAAGCTTTAATTAAAAAAAATTAAAGATTTGAACTTTATTTATTGATTTTATTTTTTTGGAAGAATTAACATAGCGTTGAAACAAAAATTACTGGTATGATAGTATGATATCATGTCACTTCCTGTGTGACGTTTTATATATATATATATATATATATATACACACACACACACACCGTATTGGCCCGACTAAAGGACGGCCTCAAACATAAGACGACCATCAACTTTATGGTGAGATGCCAACAAATTTTGTTTGAAATTTAAAAAGTGTCACATACTAATGTTGGTGGATAATGATCGTCATATAACATTTTTATTAATCATATTTTAAAAATAATTTGTAAAAAAAGTAAAAAAGTTGCCAAATGTTGAATCTTTGCATCTTCGGTCACCGGATACAGATAACAAGTACCTCAAGTGTGACACAGTACGATTTGACTCGAATATTGTCCGCGAATATAAAGCCGCATTTACATTGGGATAAATTTGTTAGTTAACATCTTGGCCAACATATTAATTAACTAACAAACTTACCCCAGCGTAAAAATTTAACATGGTAAAAAACATGTTAACTAACACAGGCCTTTTTTTTTAACATATATATATAATGGTGGGTCATTTTGCCCACTAGTGGTATTCTATTGGCCTACTAGTCACTAACAACATGAGAAGTGTCTAGGGAAGAAGAGAGAGTTGTACTTTGAGAAAACAAGACTGCTGACATTGTAAGAGTTGCACCGGCGGATCCAGCGGGAGCTGAAGGGGCTGGAGCCCCGAAGAAGAAGGACCGCAGATATCGGGAGCCAACTGAAGCCTATCAAGGAAAAGACTTTGCTGTTAAATTTTCATTGGTGGATCATTTTAAGCTACTCTAAATATTCTATAAAATATACTCGTGATTTTAACATCTTCAGTAAAGTGTTTCATTCATATCTTCATGTCATTATTGTAGTTTTCATATTTTTGTCGTAATTAAGCCTAAATAAATATAGATATATATATGTCCTTTTTTAAATATGGCCCACTACTACAAAATGCTTAAAAAAGCCTTGATCTAACATGTTAGCTTAACTTGTTTTGTGAACGCTCCGGCGCGAAAAACATTTTATTAATATGACATGTTGTGAAACAATATTGTCATATGTAGGGTTGTCAAACTATTGCGATCAAAATACATTTTTCTATATTTGGCGAAATTTTTGTTCGTGATAGGTTGGCAACCCTGCTGTCCACTAATCAGTTATCAGACAAATGTTTGTGGCTTTGTGACGTGCAGTTTCTTTTTTATCCGGCAGATGATATCAATTGACTGATCAAATATATTGTATATATGTGTGTGTGTTGTGTGTGTGTGTGTGTGTGTGTGGTCCATCGTCTCATCTATTTATGGTTTATATATTATAGTCCTGCTATTTTAAATTATTAAGTCTTTAATAACTTAAACTTAATAAAAGTCGACTTTCTATGCTTTGTGTGTGCTAATTTCTCTAAAAATTCCCATTGAACAGAATATCCTCAGGTTATGAAACTTATTGATGTCTTGCTGAATGCTGAGTAAAGTAGCCTATATCAAATCAATTATACACTGGGAAACACAACTTTTGGTGACTTAGATGTTAGACTTGTTTCTGGGTATATTGAGGTCGCTGATTCTAAAAATGACATTAGTTTTCTCCATCAGCTCTGCTTATCAAGATATGATATATATCTATATATATTCTATATAATGTATATAATATTATATAATTGCTGACTGGCAATCACTGTTGTTGTCAATTGAATACAAAAATATGATGAATGTCAGCAAAAATAGTGTATTAACATCAAACAAGCATAAGGTACGAAAAATATTTATTAAATTCAAACAAGCTTGAGACACGAACGGCAAAAAAAGTTCTTTCATTGAGACATCTCACATAAACCGCGTTTCTGAGATTTCTTGCGATGAGATGTGCCAGGACATTCGCGTTGGATGCTCCAGCAGTAATCTGCCATCATGTGAGTATCCCATCGTCCGCGGTACCGTTCTTCCATGGTCCTTAGTTCTTGGTGAAATCGTTCACCCTGTTCCTCGCTTAGATCACCGAGGTTATCTGGGAAACGATCCAAATGACTGTGGAGGTAATGCAGTTTGATGCTCATTTTACAGCCAAGTTTACAAAAAGAAGAGAGCATATTCTCCACTAGTTCACCGTAGTTATCGGCCTTATAGTTCCCAAGGAAATTCTTCACAACCATACTAAACGATGACCACGCAAGTGCCTCAATGTTGTCCATTGAATCTTGGAAACGCGGGTCTTTCATGAGTTCCCGGATTTGCGGTCCATCGAAAATACCTGCCTTCAGCTTTTCCATGCTCAGCGCAGGAAATTTTCTACATATGTAGCCAAAACACGTCCCATCTCTGTTCAAAGCCTTTATAAATTGTTTCATCAAACCTAGTTTGATGTGCAGTGGTGGCAATATGATCCTTTCTCTGTCAACCAAAGCTTCTTTGATGATATTTTTTTTCTCCAACCACCATGTTTTCTCTCAGAGGCCACTGTCTTCTCACCCAGTGTTCATCTTTAGCTCTACTGTCCCAGAGACATATAAAGCACGGGTACTTGGTGTACCCGCTCTGCTGGCCCAGGAGAAAATTCACCATCTTCAGATCCACACAGATCACCCATTGGTGGTCTCGGTATGATATCTTTTCTAGGACTAGGGCGACTGTCCCGTGCTCTTCTCTCATACCGACTGAGTGACCAATTGGGATTGATCTGTATCTGTTGCCGTTGTGTAGAAGAACACCATTTTAGGCTCCGTTTGGAGCTATCTATGAATAACCGCCATTCACTTGGTGTGTATTCCGATATGCCCATTTTCATCAGCAATCCGCGCACATTGTTGCAGAAAACTAAATCGTTCTCTTTTGAGAAGAAGGGCAGTAAATCCTTTTCTCTGTCGCGATATAACGTGATTTTGGTTCCCGGCAGCAGTAAATTTTTTTCTCCCAGCCTGGAAGCTAACAATTCAGACGATTTCTTCGAAAAACTTAAGTCCCTTATGAGGTCGTTTAATTCGTGTTGACTAAAACCTTCTGCAACTGATGACGGTCCTTCGAAATCACTGTCATTTTGCCCACATATGCTTTCTTTGTCAGTAGCAGATTCATCATCTTCTTGAGGGAGCTCTGGAAGATGGCTGAATGATGGGACAGGTATCTCATCTGAATGTGAAACAGGCCGTCTAGCTGAGTCTATGTCAGGGTACGTCCATTTACTCCGGTTACGTCCATTGATGCCCTTTATATTCACCAAACAAAAGTAACAGTCATCACTGTGGTTTCTCTGTTCTCTCCATACCATTGATATACCAAATTTCAGGCACCTCCTCTTTCCGTTGGTCCATTGCCGCAGATGCTCCGTACACGTTTTACACACAACATGAGGAGCCCATGGCTTATCTTGGTCCCCTAGTTGTACTTTGAAATTGGCAAAATAAGCTTTTTTCACAAAATCAGTAATAGTTTTTCTCTGTTCAATGAACGTGTACTCTCCGCAGATAAAACAAAACACATCTGGATGATTTAAACACTTTCTTCGTGATGAAGCCATGTCAACACCTGTAACAGGAAAGAATTCACGTTAGTACATGTACAATACACATGCAAAACAGCAACATCAGCAAAATCATAGCTACAATTTAATTATACAGATGCATTTAGATTTACGAGCAACTCATAATACCGTTCCAGAATATTTAAAAGTTTTATTTAATTTTTTCGATATCCTGGATACGAAATCAGTACTTATAAAAAAATGACAGTTTTATCTACCACAATCATGGGTTATTTGTCGGACATGCGTGTTTTCATCGCAGAAGAGATGATCAAACATGGCTCGGTAGTTGCCACCCAACGGTCTTTCAGACGACAATACGGTCAGCAAAGGACCATAGATCCTAAAATGATTCGCAGGATTTTCGCAAAATGGAAACATCACAGCTCAATCAAGAACATGCATAAAGGCAACTCTGGGCGCAGCAAAGGTGTGCGAACCGCTGAAAACATTGATTCAGTTGCAAATCAGCTTGAAACAAGAAAGAAAGAAATCTGTGTGAGACGACTATCAGCTGTGACAGGAATCAAACGGGAGAGCATTCGGAAAATAATCACGTTGGATTTGAGAATGAAGTCATTCAAAATTATGTGTTTGCAACAGCTTAGCGAACAAGACTACCAGCGTCGTTTGATGTTTTGTGAACGCATTGAAACAATAATTGAACAAAACCAGATAAGATTAAGTGACATAATATTCAGTGATGAATGCCACATCTATCTCAATGGGTTCATCAACAGACAGAATTACCGGTGTTGGTCACAAAACAAGCCAAATATACACTTGGAGAAACCTCTGCATTCACCAAAAGTTACTGTCTGGTGTGGTTTGAGTAGCAGCAAGGTTTATGGTCCTTACTTTTTTGAGGACCCAGAGACAAGGAGACCGCTTTCAGTAACTTCAGAAAGATATGTAGAATGCTGAACACTGTTTTTGAACAAGAAAACTGCAGTAGTAACAAGTGGTTTCAGCAAGACGGAGCAACAGCCCGCACAACTAGGCAATCACTGGAATGTTTAACAAGATTTTTTGAACAAAGATTCATTTCTCATCGCTCGCAGTTTCCCTGGCCCGCAAGATCTCCCGATCTATCACCTTTGGACTTTTTTCTCTGGGGATTTGTCAAGGACAAAGTATTCAGGCAAGAGCCATCCTCTTCGAAGAATTAAAGCAAGCGGTGGTAGAGAGTGTACAGTCCATTGAATGCAGCGTTTTGGAAAATGTAATAAATAACTTCCTTCCCCGTTGTGTGAAATGTAAGAATGTCCAGGGACGTCACTTTGAACACATGTAGAATAAATTAAAACTTTAAAATGTTCTCTTTCGAATGCTTTTTATTTCATTTGTGAAGCTGCAATAATGACTGAGTAATAAGCGATTAAAAACAGGGACAATTTTTGTGGCCACAGGGTACAATCACTAATTACTCATAAAATAAATTATTATTACAATCATCTGAGAACTGAAATATTCGGATAGGTGCAGAAATGAGGTTTTATAGTTTTATAGAATTAAAACTAAAAGCTGTCAGAATTGAGTTTGGTGTACTTGGCACCTCCGGCCAGAGGCCGGAGTTTAGTGAGACCTCCGGCTGGAGCAGGAGGTTTTCTAAAATGGCCGGAACTCCTGCTCGGCCGGAGCCGGAGCCGGAGCTCCGGTGCATCACTACTGATCATGATAGATAACATGTGTTCCAGTGTAAATGGTGCACACTAACTGCATGTTAGATAACTGTTAGCTATCATGCGAAGCCAACATGTAGATAACAAGTTTTATATATATATAGCCCTACCAATAATTCAGGCATTATCTATAAAATTGGGTGTAAACAATGTGATTCCTTTTACATAGGTCAGACGGGAAAGGATTTGCACACACGTATAAAACAGCATCAATATTCCGTCAGAACAGGACAGTTGTCCAGTGCTCTTTTTGTCCATTTGTCAGAGTTATCCCACTGTATTGATTGGAATAATGCTTCAGTTTTATTTCATTCGAGCAATATTGTCAATAGAAATATTCTTGAGTCTGCCATTATTCAACTTTCAAAAACTTCAACATAAGCAAAGGTCTTTTTCAACTCGATCCTGTTGTTTTGAATTCCTTTAAAACAAACCTAGATAAAAAGTGTAGGACACTTAATCTTTGGTAAACTTGTAAGCTACTTTATTTACTTTTAATCTTCAATTTATTTTTATATATATCGAAACTTGACTCCAAGAAGGCAAGTGTTAAAACCCGGGCGTATCTCCAGTATAAATTTGTATTATTTTTATAACTCATTTGATCTTGTGCTAAAAATCGATTTGCCTCTTTGTTAATCCTCTAATCCTTAATTTTTAAGTTTTATTTTTACTTCTCGTTTATCGCATATATATATAATATATAATAATATATATATATGTGTATGTGTGTAGATATGTATGTGATATATATGTATATGTGTTTGTGTGTATGTATGTTATTTATTTATATATTTTTATTTTATTTATTTTATTTTTTTTTCTGTAACCTATATATAGGCCGGAACCTTTTATGTATTTCAGTGTTCCTGAGGATGTCATTAGACGAAAGCGCTTGAGCACCGTTTGTGTTTCCTTTCCTTCGTGGTTTTATTCATCATAAATATTTTTCACGTGTTACTTTCGTGAAATAATTTTTCATATATATATATATATATATATATATATATTAGGGTGGGCTGAAAATTTTTTCAACTATTGCTTCACTGGTAATAAGGTGGATTGAAGGGTGATAAAAAAGAATATGAGAATTTAAAAATTTTCAATTCATCCTAAGTACCCCATCCCCCCCCCCCCCCCCAAATGGCCGCCAGCCAGTCATTATACACTTCATAACTCGAAAAGTATCTTTTTACAAAAAAGTTTGCTGAAGCAGAAATTGTTTATTTCACATTTTCTACCTCATATAAATGTTTGATGTTTAATGAAATTTTTTATTTTTCAGGTTTTTGTTGGATTTGGAATTGGTAATTTCTGATAATTAGTAACAAATATGGCTTCTCCTTCAAACATTAGAGCTACAAGGAGTCAATCAAAACCACATTTTATATTTGGAACCGCACAAGAGCTTCCTCTTACAACATTGCCAACAAATAAACAGGTGGGCCAATACCATGTTCTTTTAAAAGAAGCAACTTCAGTGACCACATAACTGATATTTTCAACAAAATTACTGAAGATATACTCTGTATTTGGAGAAAAGCTTCAATTCCTGCAATAGCTGACAAATCAGTTTATATAAAATTAAAGCGGTTCATCGGCAAAGCAAACGATTTTAGTAGATCAAAAAGTAGTCAAAATGAGAGAAAATTTTAATGACACCTTGGAAGAATTATTCGATATCAGTGCCTGTAAATGCCCTTTTATCTCCCATCAAAACTTTGGCTGTCCTGAGAGCTGCGAAGATGTTCACATAAGATGTACCTGTCAAAGAGAACTGAAGGTACCAAAAGAAGAGCTTCTGTTTTTACAGGATCAGCGATCGACGCGTACAATGAAAATAGGGGGCGTTGATAAAGTCATGACAAAAAGAATTCAAAAAATGCAGTCTAGGAAATTGTGGACAGAAGAAGGAATGGTTAAAAGAAGAAGAGAAATGAAGGACTCTCATATTTTAACCGAAATAGAGTGTTTTTCAGATGTAGAGAGTACTTCCACACAATATGAATTAGACCCACATCAGAGTGAATCAGACTATGAGTCAGTTGCCATACAAGATCAAATGAGACTTCCATTGCCTACTGTAGCGATGGAAGCCGATAGATTTGGAATTTCAGATCGAGCAGCAGCTGCTTTGGCTTCGGCCGCTTTAGTTGATTATGGAGCAATCACTAAAGAAGATAGTACGCTTTTGATTGACAAGAACCAAATCCGACGGGAAAGAGGGAAAATGAGAAAAAGTTTGGTGATGGAAAGTAAAGCTAATCCTGCTGTCATATCCACTATATTTTTTGACGGAAGAAAGGACAAGACTTTGGTGAAGGTGAAAAAAGGAAACAAATCGTACGAAGACTCCATTAGAGAGGAACACTATGTTTTGGTGTCTGAGCCAGGAAATTAATATTTAACCAATGTAGTTCCTTCTTCTGGTAAAGCTCAAGATATAGCTGATAGTTTGTTCTCCTTCTTTCAAGAGTCAGCTATTAATGACAGCATTCGTCTCATAGGATGTGACAGTACAAATACCAACACAGGTGCCAAGGGTGGGATCGTCCACCTCATAGAAGAAAAACTAAAGAAACCGTTACAATGGAGCATTTGTATGCTGCATACAAATGAACTTCCCCTTCGACACTTATTTGAACATTTTGATGGTAAAACAAAAGATCCAACATGTTTCACTGGAAAAATCGGAGTAGCACTGAAAGAATGTGAAAAAATGTCTGCAGTCAATTTCAAACCAATTAAAGAAGGCATTGATTTAATACACATATCAGAAGAGGTTATCGGTGATCTTAGCCAAGATCAACAGTATTTGTACAAAATTATTGTGGCTATAAGAAATGGGAATGTCCCAAAAGATTTGGAAAATACAAAACCCGGACCACTGAACCATTCTCGATGGCTGACATTAGCAAATCGTGTCTGCCGCCTATACATTGCAGAGAAAACTCCTTCATTGGCTCTTTATTCAATAATTTTCTTCATTGTTACAAATTATGGACCAAGCTGGTTCGATATCAAGAGTAGACCATATATATGGAATGGACCACATCACATATTTGGAGCAATTAAAAGATTTCATCTTCTTCCAAAGGATGTTCAGAATGTACTGAAGCCTTACATTGCTGGAAACGCATATTTTGCTCATTGCGAAAATGTTCCGATAGCAATGTTATCAGATACAGCAGAACAAAAACGAAATAGAGCAGTTGATTTCATCATGAACATTAGAACAAAGACGGAAAATGTGTCCAAAATCAGAGAATTTAAGGTTCCTGAGATAAATTTCAACGCAAACGCATGGGATGATATTATTTACTGATCAAAAGAAATGCTGACTGAACCTCCCCTCATTATGGCGCTCACAAATATTGAACTCAATGCATTTAGGGTTAAAAAAATGTGCCTACCCAATTATCCACTTCATTCACAATGTGTCGAGAGGGCAATAAAACTTGTCAAGTTGTCACCGATGCGGCCTCATCTGTATATTCCCAAGAATCCCGTGATGGATTTATAAGAGCAAGAATTAGGGCTCGTTCATTGCTGCCATGTATAGAAACCAAGAAAGAAATTACTTCACTTTTTGACAATTAGCTTTTAATTAGAGACTGAAATAATTCACCAAAATTTCGTAAAAGCAAACACTTCACGATTTTTGAAAAGGGATCTTTTTGGAAGTGTATTAATTACACAGGTCAACAAAAAAAAATTTTTTTTTCGTTGCCAAGGAAATTCGTACGAATTTAGGGTATTTTGGGGTTGCTGAATTCCAAAATGAAAGTAGTTTTTCCGATTTGGCTCTAGTTCTTGAGATAATGAATACCCTCAATTAATAGGAAACGTAACCATAACGCGTGCATATGGGAAACTACCGGAACATTCTAGATGGTGAGACCGAATAAAATGCCATTATGTATTTCATGTGTTTATTTTTGTATGATTTGAGACAATTTCAAGGCGATTTGTAAGTAGGCTCCGCCTGAACATTAAATTTTTTGCATTTTTACGTGTTTCAATGGGGTACCAATTATCTCATAAATTAGAGCCAATCTAGCAAAACCGATGTCATATTCGGAATCAGCACCACAAAGTTACCCCAAAATCACTCTAATATGATTGGCAATAAAATGAGTGTTGACCAGTGTTATATGTTTCTGCAATTGTGGTAATAAAATGTCAATAATTTCTCTCGTTGATTAATGTTGTTGTAGATTATAGTTTGAATATTCAAAATTATATAAGGTTATTAACTATTATCAAAGTAATATACTTCGGTCATCAAAGAATTTTTAATTTATTTAGAAAAAAGTGATTTATTTATGATCATTTACCGAGGTAAATTTTGATAAAATTTAAAATTGAGAAAATAATTTATAAAAGGGCACTTTCTAATGTATTTTTTTATTTTGAATAATTTTTATTCTATAGTGTCTTTTAATTGGATGCCCATTTTTCAAGTTATAAGCATTTATATGTTTGACTAGCGGCCATTTTGTTTTTCTCAAAAATGCGCTAGTAGAGCAAAATTGATTTTTCTTTTATATCACTTTATGTCATCTATAGAACCCAATACAGCAAATTATAGGTGAAGCAAATAAATATTCCACAAAGAAATGGTTTTCACCCCACTCTAATATATATAGTATATGGTGGAAAATTCTGGAAGCAGCACTTGCGGAGGGTTGCGCTACGGGGTTTTCCTTAGATTACTGGATTCTTGCCACTTAATTGCCTGTTTTAATTAAATATTATTTTTAATAATTGTTATAATTTTTAGGTGTACTTTTTAATTGTGTAATTTCTTTTATATAGTTTTTTATGCATTCGATACTTTTTAGTAGCCTTTAAATTAAGTTGTCTATTGGGGAAGTTTGATTATAGTTTGATGATGATGTTTTTAGATTGAGTTTCCTATTGGGGAATTTTCGCTTGTGTATTTAAACTTGTGTACTTTGTAAATTCTGCCTATCTCTCCCTCGTTCCTGAAGATGTGAATATATCACGAAAGCGCTTGGACTTCGTGTTTATTTTCCTTTTCCCTGTGGTTCCTTGGTTATTAAAAAGATCTCGTACTGTTTGTTGTGAATTGTTTGCACACACCACACACACACACACACACATATATATATATATATATATATATATATATATATATATATACACACACAGGGTGGATAAAAAGTGACCCCTTAGAGGTAAACTGTCATATTAAAAAAAGTAAGGGGACCAGAGCTCCCGAACTTCATAGATGCCTACCTTAGCATGTTGTTCGTCTTAATTGAGAAGTTGTCGATGTGTCCCCCTTCCTGCTCAACGCAGGCCTCCAAACGTGGACGCCACTGATCAATACACCTGTTTACATATCGTTGAGACACCTTCTCCCAGCCGAGCAGAATTCTTTCGCGTAGTTCATCTATGTCTCTTATATTGGTACCAGGGATGTAAACTTTGGACTTCAGGGCTTCCCAAACACCATAATCTAGTGGTGAAAGATCGGGGCTACTAGCCGGCCACATATTGCGCTCGATAAAATCCGGTGTTTCGTTCTCAAGGAATGTGACAGTTTGGCGTGCTCTGTGAGCAGGGGCTCTATCTTGTTGGAAAGTATATCTTTCACCACTAATTCATCGAATATTAGTTATATAGAGTGAAAGATATACTTTCCAGCATGATGGAGCCCCTGCTCACATTCTAAATGTATATATAAAGTGCAAGTTTGGAAAAAAATTTAATTTTCTTTCTATTTTATTTTTGCCCACTAATTGGTGAATTATTTCTTTTTTAAATTACCTAATCATTTTCTAGATTAAGCTTAATCAAGTAATCGTGTTAAACTCTGCAATGTTCATTTTTTTCTACATTCTCTCTTAGTTGTAAAAGATGAGGTCATAACTTGCCAAAACTCTAAATTAACGCTTAATTTTAAATTTTAAGCATTTAATTTTGGCTCATATGCATGTTTAATTTTAATAATATAAAAAATGCATATTTCAATTTCCATTTTTAGTTAACTCGGCAAATCACGATAATATCACATCTGTCATATGCTGTTTAAAAGAAAAATATGACTTCATCTTCAAATATCTTGCTTATCTGCCAGTGTGCTGTTACAGCCCAAATTTACATTTATCTTCAAATATTTTGCAAAAAAAATTAAGCCTATTGAGAATAAAAAACAAAACAGGTCAACATTAAATAATAATAATAATGTCACCAAATTATTAGTATATAAACTTTTGTAATTTTTCAAATTATCATTCTGAGTATTCTGATCTGACCTAGAGGTTGAAGAATTACTTGTAATATTTTAGAAGCAGTAAAATTCAGTCAGAGGACCTCTTTGTTTTCTCCTTTGAGCTCTGCTTTCTCCAGAGAACTTTGTTTTAAAATAGAATAAATAATTTCCCGATACGCTTCAAGAAGAATCGGGGCGCCGTCAGATAATTTAGTAAGTTTTCACAGAATCCTCCGATCCACTACAAGAAGAAATCGGAGTGTAGTATAAAAGAAACTACTGCGATTCCCTACACAGTACCAGCTACCCCAGAGTGAGAAAATCCATTGTTGCCACCTAACCAGAATCCCCGTCAACCTTGAACCACCCAAGGCCATAGACGGAGGGTTAACATATATATATATATATATATATATATATATATACTACAGGATAACTGCCCTGTTTATACTGCCAGGATCAGTAGACGGTGGTTTCAGGAATAACGAGATGTCGAGCTGCTGAACTGGCCCACCAAGAGGTGTGACCTAAACCCCATTGAAAATGTGTGGGCAAATGTGGTTAACGCTGGGGAGCCTGGGCAGGAGCGGACATCTCGGCACCTGTTGGAACACACCATGGCGGAGTGGGAACTTTTCCGCACGAACCCACAAGTCATCTACAATCACGTGGCATCTGTTCCAAATAGGCTACGAGAGGTCATTAATAATAATGGAGGATGGACCAAGTATTGAGTAATTGTATATAATAATTTATGGTTGTGATCATGGGCATACGGGATAAGTAGTCTCTGGGGGGTTCAGGTGTTTGGACCCGACAAAAAAGATGTTGCTCAGAACTTCAGACCGACATTTCCTTAACCTAAAAAAAAATTATTGAGCTAGCACATTAACGTCTGCAGGAATTTTTCTAGTGTAAGGCTGAGTGAAAATGAAAGGGCCAAGCCATAAAAAATGATGCTGGTAGAAGCAATGGGAGTGTGGACTGTGGAGTGTTAAAAATGTATACTTCCATTTTTTGGTAGCAGTATTTGTAGGAAGACAAAGCTGGATTTTTATAAGTATGTTAATTTGGGGTTACATAAACCATAGTATTGTTATGTCATGTATTTATTATTATTTGTTGTGTATCATGCTAGGTAAATACTGTTAACTTGTGTTAAGTTTAAGTCTGCAATAAAAAATTCAGATAAAAACAAAAATAAACACTTCTTATATCTAATTTAATGCAAAGAGAATAATAACTTCAATGGATCTAATCATCTAACACTACCATTTGATATGAATACAGTTATCTAGGTTTATATACTACGACAGTATTTAATATCAGCTGCATACAAGACAATTATACAGGTGTATACAACCATGCAGGTGGTCAAATAAAATTAATTCGTAAAATAATTTCAGTTCACAGTTTTGCCTTCTAATCCTGTTTTCCTCCCTTTTTAATTTTTCTCTCATTGACATGATGTGATGGATCCGACAAAGTGAGACAAAATGGACCCGAAACAAAGGTTGACTGGGGGGTCCAGGACCCCCCAGAACCCCCCGCCTCCTACGCCCATGGTTGTGATGTAGTAAATATACGAGGGCCACTCAGTATATTTTGCCCCACCTTTTTTTTTTCCTTTCCAAGTTTCCTTGTAAGTTCCAAAAACTTTGTACACAAGTAGTTACATACCATTTTTACAAGTTTTTATTTTTCCACATAGTCTCCATCCTTTTCTACGGCTTTCCTCCACCTCGAAACAAGGGCCTTTATTCCTTGCTGGTAAAAGTCCGCTGGGTTCCGCTGGAGCCACCTCTTAACCTCCTTAACAACCTCATCGTCACTCTGAAACTTTCTTCCACGAATAACATCCTTCATTGGGCCAAACAAGTGGAAGTCTGAAGGTGCCAGATCCGGGCTGTATGGAGGGTGGGGTAACACAGTCAAGCGCATTTTGTGATGGCCTCTATGTTTGCAAACTGTTGTGTGGTCTTGCGTTATCGTGCAAAAGAAGGACGTCTTCCAGTTTTGTTTCCCGTCGAACTCGCTTTATACGTCTCTGGAGTCTCTGTAGGGTAGCAATATATGCCTCTGAGTTGATTGTTTGTCTTTTTTTCATAATGTCCACCAGAATCACCCCTTTCATGTCCCAGAAGATGGTGGCCATAACCTTTCCTGCAGAGGGAGCCATTTTGAACTTTTTCTTGCGTGGGAGTCTGCGTGATGCCACTCCATGGATTGGCGTTTTGTTTCAGGTTCAAAGTGGTGTACCCAAGTCTCATCCCCAGTCACAATTCGTGAAATGAAGTCATCCCCTTCTGTCTCGTATCGAACCAACGACTCAGAAGCAATTTCTTTTCTTTGGGCTTTGTGATCTTCAGTCAATTCGCGAGGAACCAACCGTGAACACGCTTTTAATTATCCCAGTTGCTGAATTATCGTATTCACACTTCCTTCAATAATTCCTAGCTCTAGTGATAGCTTCTTTTATGTGAAGCGCCGATTTGATCGAATGATGCTGTTAGTACGTTGCACAGTGTGAGATGTCACAGCCGATGCCGGGCGACCCTGCGTGGCTCATCATCGAGGCTGGCTCTCCATCTCTCCGATGATCTCGCACGTTTAGATCAGCGTCCAACTGTGCTTCGATCAAAAACAGCATCTCCGTAAATGTTTTGTAGACGTTTGTGAATATTTCCAACTGTTTCCTTCTCTGCGGTTAAGAACTCGATAACAGCTCTCCGTTTACGATGTACATCACTGTCAGACGCCATTTTCGAAACTGTTAACCATCGGTTTTATACAAGGGCGATTAAAAGCGGTTTTATACAAGGAGGGGAGGTTCAAACTGGAAAAATATGGTTATGTGAAGTGCAGAAAGTTCAAACTTATGGCCCAAAAGACATTTCAGCCCCATGGCCTATTATTTAGCTAAGAAAAAAGGGTGGGGCAAAGTATATCGAGTGTCCCTAGTATATTTATTTACTTGAACAATTGTCAGTTCCTTATAATAATTGGAACATTATGTTTTATATGTTCTTAAGAAAATCCCTAAATTTACTTGATTCATGTTTATTTTTGTAATAAAAACTTGAACTATGTTATCTTTATCTCTCCATGCATAGACCTTCTTCTGGATAATCATTTGTTGATAATGCATGCATTTTAAACAGAAATGTTATTGCCTGGAGGAAAAGTCGATACTACAACTTATCTTACACTTTAACTATAACATGGCCACATCAAAATATATTAAGATGATAAAAAACGAGTACGATTCAATTAGGAATAAATTAAACAGCTTAGACGATAATTCACGTGCCAATAACTTAATCATAATTGGGGTGGGGTATCTGAAATGAATAGAGAAACAAACGGTGAAACGAAAAAAAAGGTGGAGGACATAATAAAAGATAGACTGAATTTGGGGAATATTAAGATCAAAAGTGCTTTTAGATTAAAAAACCAAATTCCACCACAAAAGACAAATTCTTGAGTTAAAAACACGACTGAATCTAAGACGCCCACTTCAGCTATAAAAGTAATATGTGAGGATGAAACTCTCAGAGATTTAATACTAAAAAACAAGAAAGCTGAAAGGATAAAAAATCTTCGTCAATGACGACGTTGTGAGGAAACACGTAAAATTCGTAAAGAAAAAAGCTCCCTAAACTCATAGAAGCGAGGAGACCCGGGAAAGTTGCCTACTTCTTTGGAGCGATGTTAATTATTAAAGAAAGAGAGACTCCTCCAACACGGAATACTTCGGTCAAAGGAGTTCACCTTGTTAGTGAAAAAGCATTCGAAGCTATGAGAACTACGAAAACGCCAGCCGCCAGTCGGCACACAGGAGGCCTGCGAATAACTCCGCATACAATCTCATCAGTCGACTTTCCCATTCTCGGCTCAACTGGGCAGTAACCCCTTATTCCCGTATTCTATATTTAGTGAAATTGTTTGAGAACTACTGTTAAATGGCTTTCATCGATAAAGACTTTTATAGTACTGTATATGTGCCGATATTAATCATTTCAATTCATTACCAAAAAATTCTATATCTAGTTTAGAGAATCTAGAACAGGAATCTGGTGTAGACAATTGCATGGTCTCGTCGATGGATGAGTTTAATACCTTTGTATTACAAAAGATATTTATAAAAATTTTCAGTGCTAAATTTAAACATTCGAAGCTTACCTAAGAACTATAACTACTTATTGGCCCTTTTGAAAACTTCTACGGTCAAATTTAGTGTTATAATTCTCACGAAAACCTGGTTAAATAGTAGCATTAAAAACCTGTATAATATAGATAATTACGTTGCTCATCATACTGTAAGAGATGGTCAGATTGGTGGGGGTATCTCTCTATGTGCATCAAACTTACAACTCTAACGAAGTATTTTCTGTATGTAACAGGGACAATGAAAACCTGATTGTTAATATAAAAGACAAAAGTAATGTATATTCTGTCCATGCAATATATCAATAGTTTTTTAAATCACTTAGATAACATGTTATGCAACTTCCATAAATCGAATGCCATAGTTGCGGTGAATAGTAGTAGTATAGCCGAAAAATGTGAGACAGAAATGGATCAATTCGAAAATTTCGTCCCCTCACCGTCCTTCATGAGGATCCTTCACCGTCTTTCATGACGGTCCCTCCTTCATGAGGTGTCCTTCATGGTTCTTAAAAAAAAAAATAAATAAATAAAAAAAAGGGGGGGGAATAAGGGGAAAAAAATAAGAGGGGGAAAAAAAAGAGGGGAAAAAAAATTAAAACAATTTTAAAACAAATTTAAAAAAATTAAATTTAAAAAATTAAATTTAAAAAATGATTCGTCTTCACCTTCCTTCAAAAAAAAATTTAAGAAAGGGTTGATCCTGGCCTTCCTCCTTGAAAAAAGTTCTTTCATGAGGCAAACAAGAACAAACATGCAAAAATATACATACATTCGAGTACTTTCTGTTCAGGCAAGTTCCGCCAGACAGTAGAAATGAAAACTTAAAATGAATATCTGAAAGGTTTAATAGGACTAACGAGATTACGCATCGGCATCATCATATTCAATTTTCAAATGTCAACAAATTGCGAACAATACATAAATCAAAATCAGATTGAACATATTTTAAATCGA
This sequence comes from Bathynomus jamesi, assembly GCA_023014485.1. Classification (NCBI taxonomy): domain Eukaryota; kingdom Metazoa; phylum Arthropoda; class Malacostraca; order Isopoda; family Cirolanidae; genus Bathynomus; species Bathynomus jamesi. The sequence continues at coordinate 30,587 of JAJOZX010013996.1, read as the reverse complement.
AAACAAGTTCTTTGTTTAAGATCTGTATTATGAAAAATAAAATGAACATTTATTATTTTAATTAAATAATTAATTTCTCTCTTTTTTAAGGGAAACTGGCTTATTTTCAAACGAGATGACCTTCAAATACAATATATGCTCATAGTACATGCATATTTGTTTATTTACTTTTAAATATGTAGTTTTCTGTTATTTACATCGATATATACCATCATATTCACTTTCACATGCCATCTTCTGGTATGTGAATTAATAATTTTACTGTACAGCAAATTTCGTTATAAAACTGCATGTGTTAAAAAGAACAAGTTGCGTAACGCGGCTTTGAAACTGAAGCATCAATTCTGTTATCCTCCTCTAAACATCCACTTAAATATTATTACTAATATTAATTTATTGTTATTATTACATATATATGTACACGTGTTAAGAGTATTTAAATTAAATATATTGATTTCAATTCCCTTCGTAATAAAAGCATCTGGCAACTCTACCCCAATCTTGCTATATTTTTCTCACATTAACTGTTTTGAGAGTAGTAGTTAAGTTTAACTTTCTTTTAACGGCTATTAGCTGCTACTAATCTTGTTATTATTATTATTATTATCATATATATAATATATATAACATCCAATAAGTAGGTTCGGGTAAAAAACTTTCTTATTAGATGCAATTAAAGAAAACGGATGTCGAGTTTGTGTGGATTGTCATTTTTAAATAGATTCAGTGGGAAATAGGTACTGAAAGTGAGAGATTTTTCATTAAGAACCTTTCTAGTTGTAGTTATAGTTAGGCCTATTCACATTACTTTAATTATCATTTCTCTAATTTAACGACTGTTCACAATTCCTCATAATTCTCATAATAAACGTATTTGTTTTCACACCAGTCAGGCCAGTATTTACATCAATCACACAGAATGTTTCATGCTTATTGTTTTTTGTCATTAGCTGTACCAATCATGTCTTTACAAACTGAAGCGTACCGTTATACGTTTAAAATGTTTAATTTAATACTTTATGATATCAGATCTCGTATAAAAACATCATTTTCTGTACAAATGGCCACAAAAATACTTTCAATCATAATAATGTACTTATAGAACGCACCGTACGCTTTTTCACTTGTATTAAAAACGTAAAACTGAAAGTTGTATCATCATGCGATCTTCGATTCTGCAATGACGTAAGTGACCCTAACATTTAGTTTAAAATTATTTAACAGATCATTCGAGGGAACTGTACATCGATCTCATTATAACTTCTGACTCAAAATAACCCGCCATGCATATTTACAAGAGTCGAATTTAAATAAATAAATAAATAAATAAATATATATATATATATATATATATATATATATATATATATATAAGGAGTTTGTATGTGGCATTCCAACAGAAGACAGGAAGTGTCTGAACCCTGTTTCTCCCATTACTGTCCTCTTCATCTGGCCTTTTTACATGTCACGTTTACCCTGTGAGCAGTCCAGCATACTCTCAAACACGCGCTTCTCACTATATCCCTTACTACACACGCATGCATCTTACACAGTACACAGTCTTTTCAAAAAAAGGTGTAATTTCAGTAGTTTCGGAGATTCGCGATTGTCCCCTCCTTCCTGCCTGCATCGTATATATTACCAAGCAAGTCTCTCTACAGTTTACAGGTTTCCTCATTGTCTAAAACTTAAAAGTTCTCTCTTATTGTTTTTCTTATTGTAACGGACATCACAACCGATTTTAAATAGTATTTAAGTATTATGTCGAGCAACATAGCTAGATAACCCCGCCACAGCCTACTTTCTTTGCATAATCATGAAACATGAAACAAGATTTTATATATATATATATATATATATATATATATATATGATGAATAAAACCACGAAGGAAAGGAAACACCAAAATGGTGCTCAAGCGCTTTCGTCTAATGACATCCTCAGGAACACTGAAGTATATAAAAAGGTTAAGCCTATATATAGGTTACAGAAAGAAAAAAGAAAAAAATAAATAACATACATACACACAAACACATATATATATATATATACATACATATCTATATATACAAATAATACATACATACATACATACATATATATACAATAAACAGAGAGTAAAATAATAAAAAATTATTAAAAATTAAAACCTTAAAGGATTACCAATGAGGCGTACAGATTGTAAGGAAAAATATCGATTTTTAGCACAAGATCAAATGGATTATAAAAATACAAATTTATACTGGAACTCTGCCGGGTTTTAGCACAATGCTGCCTATGGTCAGGTTTCGATATATATAAAAAAAAAAAAAAAATGCAAATTAAAAGTTAATCGATTTTTAGCACAAGATCAAATGGATTATAAAAATAAAAATTTATACTAGAACTCTGTCCGGGTTTTAACATATTGCTGCCTATGTCAGGTTTCGATATATATAAAAAAATAAAATGCAAATTAAAAGTTAATAAAGTAGAAGACAAGTTACCAAAGATTTAATGTTTTACACTTCTTATCTAAATCTGCTTTAAAGGAATTCAACATAACAGGATCGAGTTGAAAAAGACCTTTGCTTATGTTGAAGTTATTTGAAAGTTGGATAATGGCAGACTCAAGAATATTTCTATTAACAATGTTGCTTGAATGGAATAAAACTGAAGCATTATTCCAATCAATACAGTGGGCTAACTCTGACAAATGGACAAAAGGGCACTGGACAACTGTCCTGTTCTAACGGAATATTGATGCTGTTTTTATACGTGTGTGCAAATCCTTTCCGTCTGACCTATGTAAAAGGAATCACATTGTTTACAACCAATTTTATAGATAATGCCTGAATTATTGGTAGGGCTATTTTTTACTATGATATTTTTCACAATATTGTTATATGAAAATACTACATTAATATCCAAAAGTTTAAGTACATTAGCAATGCCTAAAAAGCCCGGGAAAAATGGAAGTACTAAAATATTTTTTGACAAAGTACGAGTGTAATATTGACACGATGCTTTTTAGGCATTGCTAATGTACTTAAACTTTTGGATATTAATGTAGTATTTTCATATAACAATATTGTGAAAAATATCATAGTAAAAAATAGCCCTACCAATAATTCAGGCATTATCTATAAAATTGGTTGTAAACAATGTGATTCCTTTTACATAGGTCAGACGGGAAAGGATTTGCACACACGTATAAAACAGCATCAATATTCCGTTAGAACAGGACAGTTGTCCAGTGCCCTTTTTGTCCATTTGTCAGAGTTAGCCCACTGTATTGATTGGAATAATGCTTCAGTTTTACCATTCAAGCAACATTGTTAATAGAAATATTCTTGAGTCTGCCATTATCCAACTTTCAAATAACTTCAACATAAGCAAAGGTCTTTTTCAACTCGATCCTGTTATGTTGAATTCCTTTAAAGCAGATTTAGATAAGAAGTGTAAAACATTAAATCTTTGGTAAACTTGTCTTCTACTTTATTAACTTTTAATTTGCATTTTATTTTTTTATATATATCGAAACCTGACCATAGGCAGCAATATGTTAAAACCCGGACAGAGTTCTAGTATAAATTTTTATTTTTATAATCCATTTGATCTTGTGCTAAAAATCGATTAACTTTTAATTTGCATTTTATATTTTTTTTTTTTATATATATCGAAACCTGACCATAGGCAGCATTGTGCTAAAACCCGGCAGAGTTCAGTATAAATTGTATTTTTATAATCCATTTGATCTTGTGCTAAAAATCGATATTTTCCTTACAATCTGTACGCCTCATTGGTAATCCTTTAAGGGTTTTAATTTTTAATAATTTTTTTATTATTTACTTCTCTGTTTATTGTATATATATGTATGTATGTATGATGTATGTATTTGTATATATAGATATGTATGTATATATATATATATATGTGTGTTTGTGTGTATGTATGTTATTTATTTTTTCTTTTTTCTTTCTGTAACCTATATATAGGCTTAACCTTTTTATATACTTCAGTGTTCCTGAGGATGTCATTAGACGAAAGCGCTTGAGCACCATTTTGTGTTTCCTTTCCTTCGTGGTTTTATTCATCATAAATATTTTTCACGTGTTACCTTCGTGAAATAATTTCATATATATATATATATATTAATATATATATATATATATATCGTAAAGAACGACGCTTGTATAGGAGAACATTCCGCGCAAGATGAGAAGAGAGAACGAACAAATGAAAAACGAGGTAACCACCCGGGAATCGAACCCGGGATCTTCCGATTGTCGGTCAGATATGATAACCATTACACCACGGGCCTCACTCGAACAAACGTCGTAATTGTTTCTGCGCGTATGTAGAAGAATTACGGCGTTTGTTCGAGTGAGGCCCGTGGTGTAATGGTTATCATATCTGACCGGCAATCGGAAGATCCCGGGTTCGATTCCTGGTGGCTACCTCATTTTTTTATTGTTCGTTCTCTCTTCTCATCTTGCGCGAATGTTCTCCTATACAAGCGTCGTTCTTTACGTTATTTATACTGCGTGTTCTTTGCAGTTGAAATATATATATATATATATATATATATATATACGGCAAAAGTAGTTTGAAGATTTATTCCATCACACGACTGATTATAATTATACACTTTAGAGGAGTTTGCAAATCGCATATACTTAGACAAAAAGTATTAGGTTTTATACTGATTTCATGTCATATCAGCATGCTTCACTGTCCTTTCAGTCATTGTGATCATAGATTGTACCAACTATGGTCTTGACAAACCACAATGTGTTAAATTTAATATTGATTTATTGTTATTATTACATATATATGTACACGTGTTAAGAGTATTTAAATTAAATATATTGATTTAAATACATTTCGTAATAAGAGCATCTGCAACTCTACCCCAATTTTGCTATATGAAAATGAAAATGAAAAGGTGTATTGGCAGACTATAGTCCATATGCAAATATTTGCAAAAAAAAGCAAAGGGGGGTGGGGGGGGATGCTGTAGGTGCAACAAGGAAACTTGGAGTGGCGTTATCCCCCAAGAGAAAGGAGAGAAAGGAGGAGAGGTGTTCACTTGGCTCCTCAGGTTAGATAAATATGCCGTACAAAGTGCCATTTCAAGGCAATTTTGAGAATAAATCTAAAAATGAATATGACAAGAACCAACTTAGGTTCTTATGGTTCAGGGATCCATTTGATTTGAATAAAGGGCTCATAACCTATAGATTTAATGTTGTGTTGTTTGGAGCCAATTGCTCACCTAGCCTATTAGCAATGACAATTAGACATCATTTGAACCAGTTTAATAACTCTTTAACAATGAATTTCCTCAAGGAACATTTTTACGTAGACAATCTAATAGGCTCAACAACAACAAAATCTGAATTATCTGAGGTCTATGAACACTCTCAAAACATTATGCAACAAGGTAACTTTGAACTTAGTGCGTGGATTTCAAATGATGAGGAATTAAACAAAAAGATTTTAAAGGATAATAATGGTCTTACTGATCCATCAGACAGAGTTAAAACTTTAGGTATGAACTGTTATTTGGACGCATCTTCTATCAGTCATGATTCAATCTGTACTAAAGGTTTTAAACTTGATGAGGAAGTAAATATTAAAAGACAAATATTATCAGAGGCTTCAAAAAATTTTGACCCCATGGGTCTATTCCTGCCTTCAACAATAAAATCAAAGATTCTCCTCCAAGAAGTTTGGATGACAAATGTTGGGTGGGATGATCCAATAACAAATGGATAGCAAAAATTTTGGAAGAAGTTAGCTGCTGATTTAACAAAAGTGCAGAACATTAAAATTCAAAGGTGCTGTGGGTTTAGGGATAAGCCACAGAGACTTCATGTGTTTGCTGATGCAAGCACACATGCTTATGGGTACTGTGCATACCTTGTAAGTCCTACAGAAAATCATCTAATTTATGCAAAAGGGAAAGTTGCACCCCTCAAACCTACCCGAACCATACCTCAACTGGAACTATTGGCTGCTGCGTTAGCCATTAAAACCAATTCATTGCTTAAGGATGCTTACCATGTTGTGAACATAACTGATATCCACATCTGGCTTGACAGTCAGATTTGTCTTGCCTGGATACGGAATGCTAGCATTAATAGTAAGAATATCTTTGCAAGAAATAGGCTAAAAGAAATAGCTGAAGCTAATGAAAGACTACAAGTAAACTTTCACTATGTTCCAACTAAACAAAATCCAGCAGACTTTCTGACCAGAGGTTTATCCTACAAGTTGTTGAAGTCAAACAAAACTTGGTTCATGGGACCTAAGTGGCTCTGTAATACAGACCAATGGCCTGTGGAACAAGTTAACTTGACATTAAATTTAATCTTTTCAAATGAAAAGGTTGAACCAATCACTAATTATGAACATTATTCTGATTTCAGCAAACTTGTCAGGGTCACAGCTTACTGTTTGAGGTTTGCTCACAACTGTTTAACTACAATAAACAACAGCTAAATAAAAACAATCATAATTATACAGAAGTTGCAACCAAGTACTGGATAGCGCATGCACGACAAAAGGAGTACAATAAAGAGTTAGAATTCTTGACTAATGGGAAACAAACAAAAGAACCTGTACCATCAGTAGTTGTGGATCTAAATTTGTTCAGAGATGAGGAATGCCATCTAAGTGTAAAGGGAGATTAGACAAATCAAAACTGTCTTACAAAAGCAAACACCAATCCTTTTACCTAGATTTAGCTATTTGACAACATTAATCATCAGGCAAACACACACAATGATGTACATCATATGGGGTACCACAGACACTAACTACATTAAGAAAAACTTATTGGATACCCAAGGGAAGGATCACTGTTAAAACAGTCCTGAGTGAGTGTATCACATGTAGGCGTATTCATGCTAGGCCCTATAGGATACCAAATCCTCCTGCTTTGCCAGAGGAGAGAGTTACTCTCAACAGACCCTTTGAGACTGTAGGCATTGACTATACAGGAGCATTGACTGTGGGGTTGGTTGACACTGAACAAAAAATGTACATTGTACTGTTTACATGTGCTGCCTCACGAGCTGTTTATCTGGATGTTGTGGAGGACCTTACAGCAGAGTCTTTTGTTGCTGTCTTTAAGAGATTCTGTGCACGACATTAGTACCCAAGACAGTTGGACTGACAATGCTACATATTTCAAGGCTGGTGAACAAGTCATCCACGATTTGTTAAGCAATGAATTCACACAATTATATATACAAAATTCAAACATAAAGTGGAAGTATATTCCGGTTGCCTCTCCTTGGTATGGTTCTATCTGGGAGAGGAATATACAAGCAGTAAAGAACTGCTTGAAGAAAGCAAATGGTAAAAAACAGATACACTTGTTTGAGTTGCTCACTCTCCTGGCTGAGATTGAGAACATCATTAACAATAGACCACTCACTTATGTAAGTGACAACATTAATGACCCGGAACCATTAACTCCAAATCATTTGATTCGGGGAGAACAAGTTAGTCTCCTGCCGACTACTATATAGACTCTTCAGAAGACCCAAACTGGACTCAACGACATGATGAGCTCCAGACTAAGTTACAACATTTAACTAGAGTTAAAGCTCATTTCATTAAACAGCGGAAAACTGAGTACTTGATGGGTCTAAGGGAGAGACATAACCAAATGACTAAGAAGGATTGGTCTGACACAATTAAGGTAGGGGACCTTGTTCTCATACATGACAGTACTCCAAGACAATACTGGCCTCTGGCTAGAGTTTTAGAACTCAGACCAGGGGCAGACGGGGTAACAAGAGTGGTCAAATTAAGGACTTCAACGGGTGACACAACAAGAGACATTTCTCTTTTGTACCCCTTAGAGCCTGGACCCAAAACAATGGACTTTGGAGAACCTTCTCCACCGCCAGTAACAACTGGAGACACTGAACTTCCAGTAACTATTCCTTTGACAGTAGGAGTGGTAACGCATCCTACTACAACATTGACAGACACATGACCTCAGCGACAAACAGCATTAAAGGCGCGACTAGTTTTACAACAAAAAATAGATGCTGGGGAATTGTAATTTTATCTTCTAACTTTCACTTTTCCTTTTCTTATGGTAAAGACCATAGACAGTTTCATCTTATGGATGTATATTTTCTCTTCTAATTAAATGCTACATCTTCTCCATGAGATGGTGAGGATAGTCACTGTTAATCAGATTAACAGGCATTTACAGTCAAATAGTTAGCTAGTCTATACTCAGACATAAAAATTGGTGACATTGACACCAAAATTTTTATCTCCCGGGGCCCCCAGTATATGGAAAACTGATGTGTGGGTAGTTGGGATGTAACGAAAATGGTTCACTGAGTAGGTAGGTAGTTAATCGAACAATTATTAAATTCCTTTTATGTCAATAACTGGGTGGATGAAACCAATTGGTTGCTCACCAGAGTTATTCTCCACACTAGTATTTATATACTGTGTGACAAGAGCGTGCTCGGTAATAGATATACATTACCGATCAACCAACCAAAAAAACCAAGAGGTCGCTGGTGGAAAAAGCCCAGCGAAAAGGTGGACAAGGGGAACGAAAACGAGGAACGGGGTTACAAGACGGAACGAGGGAAGGGGGAAGAACAAACAACGGAAAAAAGATCCCCACCAGCAAGTACGCTCTCAACAATTAAACAAAAGGGGAAAAGGGTCTCTAATAACTAGTAGTAAGTGACTAATTGTGTTTTTAACCCAGTTAGAAGTAAACGCAGTAAATTAAGCTGGGTCAGACAAATTAGGCCTACATTGTGGCCTAAGACCTAGCATCAACTCATAGCGTAACAAAGGTGAAGGTAGATTGCCCTAACCTAATTTGGTGAGGAATCCTACTGTGGACCTCAATTTATCTGCCCGCTCTGGACCATTTCCGGAATCTCTAGGCTGACCCCTACAAGGCTAGACTTAATCTACTCTATAGTTAGACTGTGGATATAAGGGGTGGGTTAATTGTGGACCAATTGATACAGAGCATTTTTCACATAAGGTTTAAAATGAATGGTGAAGTAATTGAGGAAGTACAAGAGTTTAAGTAATTGGGTCAAACTATTACCAGCTCCTTGAGTGATGACTCGGATATAAGAAAACAGTCTCGAAGCCTGTATGCTAAAGCGAATATGACCATAAGGAGCTTTCGTTTCTGTACAAGTGAAGCTAAAGACACACTCTTTCGTACTTTCTGCAGTAATATATACGGTCTGCAACTCTGGTGAATTATAAAAAAGGTTCTGGCAGTACCCTAAATTTGCTGTACAACAGTTCTTTTAGACTCTTACATAAATTACCCCCGAGATGCTCAGCTTCGCAAATGTTTGCTACCCGCAATGTCCCGAGCTTCCCGGAGGTAACAAGACGTGCTCAACACATTCTAATGCAAAGAATTAAAAAATCAACCAACCCGATCATCCAAGCTATCCATGAGTCCTGCCATTTATCCTCTTAAGCTATGGACTTCTTGGTACGAAAACTGTCTGTCTGTAGCTCCACTTAACTTCGACAGTGCAGTATTATTTCTAATCAATTGTATATATTTCTACCCTTAGTGTATGAACTGTCATTGTATTAATAATATTTGCCATATGGACTATAGTCTGCCAATAAACCTTTTCATTTTCATTTTCATATAGCAAAATTGGGGTAGAGTTACCAGATGCTCTTATTACGAAATGTATTTAAATCAATATATTTAATTTAAATACTCTTAACACGTGTACATATATATGTAATAATAACAATAAGTCAATATTTAAATTTAACACATTGTGGTTTGTCAAGACCAGAGCTGGGCACTTGCGGTTTTTTTTGCGGTACTGCGGTACTGCGGTACTACCGCACTACCGAACCGGTACCGCATAACGCAGTACCGCAAAGGATCGCTGAAAGTACAGCCTGTACTTTCAGCGATCCTTTGCGGTACTGCGTTATGCGGTACCGGTTTGGTAGTGCGGTAGTACCGCAGTACCGCAGTACCGCAAAAAAAAACGCAAGTGCCCAGCTCTGGACTCAAGACCATAGTTCTGGTACAATCTATGGTCACAATGACTGAAAGGACAGTGAAGCATGCTGATATTGACATGAAATCAGCATAAAACCTAATACTTTTTGTCTAAGTACATGCAATTTGCAAACTCCTCTAAAGTGTATAATTATAATCAGTCGTGTGATGGAATAAATCTTCAAACTACTTTTGCCGTATTATATATATATATATATATATATATATATATATATATATATAATCTTGTTTCATGTTTCATGATTATGCAAAGAAAGTAGGCTGTGGCTGGGTTATCTAGCTATGTTGCTCGACATAATACTTAAATACTATTTAAAATCGGTTGTGATGTCCGTTACAATAAGGAAAACAATAAGAGAGAACTTTATAAATTTTAGACAATGAGGAAACCTGTAAACTGTAGAGAGACTTGCTTGGTAATATATACGATGCAGGCAGGAAGGAGGGGACAATCGCGAATCTCCGAAACTACTGAAATTACACCTTTTTTGAAAAGACTGTGTACTGTGTAAGATGCATGCGTGTGTAGTAAGGGATATAGTGAGAAGCGCGTGTTTGAGAGTATGCTGGACTGCTCACAGGGTAAACGTGACATGTAAAAAGGCCAGATGAAGAGGACAGTAATGGGAGAAACAGGGTTCAGACACTTCCTGTTTCTGTTAGAATGCCACATACAAACTCCTTATATATATATATATATATATATATATATATATATATTTATTTATTTATTTATTTATTTAAATTCTGCTCTTGTAAATATGCATGGCGGGTTATTATGAGTCAGAAGTTATAATGAGATCGATGTACAGTTCCCTCGAATGATCTGTTAAATAATTTTAAATTAAATGTTAGGGCTCACTTACGTCATTGCTAGGCTGACCATATTTCCTTGAGGCAAAAACGGGACATTGGGATGGCAAGAAAGGGACGGGGGTTATGTAATATTCTGTATTCATGAAAAAGTAAGTACATAAACATATTGAGCTTACAATTATTCTTCAGTGACAGAACCCATACAAAAACCCATACAAAACGGTACTGTCCCGTTCAAAACGGTACGTATGGTCAGCCTAGTCATTGCAGAATCGAAGATCGCATGATGATACAACTTTCAGTTTTACGTTTTTAATACAAGTGAAAAAGCGTACGGTGCGTTCTGTAAGTACATTATTATGATTGAAAGTATTTTTGTGGCCATTTGTACAGAAAATGATGTTTTTTATACGAGATCTGATATCATAAAGTATTAAATTAAAACATTTTAAACGTATAACGGTACGCTTCAGTTTGTAAAGACATGATTGGTACAGCTAATGACAAAAACAATAAGCATGAACATTCTGTGTGATTGATGTAAATACTGGCCTGACTGGTGTGAAAACAAATACGTTTATTATGAGAATTATGAGGAATTGTGAACAGTCGTTAAATTAGAGAAATGATAATTAAAGTAATGTGAATAGGCCTAACTATAACTACAACTAGAAAGGTTCTTAATGAAAAATCTCTCAACTTTCAGTACCTATTTCCCACTGAATCTATTTAAAAATGACAATCCACACAAACTCGACATCCCGTTTTCTTTAATTGCATCTAATAAGAAAGTTTTTTACCCGAACCTACTTATTTGGATGTTATATATATATATATATATATATATATATATATATATATATATATGATAATAATAATAATAATAACAAGATTAGTAGCAGCTAATAGTCGTTAAAAGAAAGTTAAACTTAAGTACTACTCTCAAAACAGTTAATGTGAGAAAAATATAGCAAGATTGGGGTAGAGTTGCCAGATGCTTTTATTACGAAGGGAATTGAAATCAATATATTTAATTTAAATACTCTTAACACGTGTACATATATATGTAATAATAACAATAAATTAATATTAGTAATAATATTTAAGTGGATGTTTAGAGGAGGATAACAGAATTGATGCTTCAGTTTCAAAGCCGCGTTACGCAACTTGTTCTTTTTAACACGCAGTTTTATAACGAAATTTGCTGTACAGTAAAATTATTAATTCACATACCAGAAGATGGCATGTGAAAGTGAATATGATGGTATATATCGATGTAAATAACAGAAAACTACATATTTAAAAGTAAATAAACAAATATGCATGTACTATGAGCATATATTGTATTTGAAGGTCATCTCGTTTGAAAATAAGCCAGTTTCCCTTAAAAAAGAGAGAAATTAATTTATTTAAATTAAAATAATAAATGTTCACTTTATTTTTCATAATACAGATCTTAAACAAAGAACTTGTTTTCGATTTAAAATATGTTCAATCTGATTTTGATTTATGTATTGTTCGCAATTTGTTGACATTTGAAAATTGGATGTGATGATGCCGATGCGTAATCTCGTTAGGCCTATTAAAACCTTTCAGATATTCATTTTAAGTTTTCATTTCTACTGTCTGGCGGAACTTGCCTGAACAGAAAGTACTCGAATGTATGTATATTTTTGCATGTTTGTTCTTGTTTGCCTCATGAAAGAACTTTTTTCAAGGAGGAAGGCCAGGATCAACCCTTTCTTAAATGTTTTTTTGAAGGAAGGTGAAGACGAATCATTTTTAAAATTTAATTTTTTAAATTTAATTTTTTAAATTTATTTTTTAAAATTGTTTTAATTCCCCCCCCCTCTTTTTTTCCCCCCTCCTATTTTTTTCCCCTTATTTCCCCCCCTTTTTTTTTTTTTTTTTTTAAGAACCATGAAGGACACCTCATAAAGGAGGGACCGTCATGAAGGACGGTGAAGGATCCTCATGAAGGACGGTGAGGGGGGGAAATTTTCAAATTGATCCATTTCTGTCACATTTTTCGGCTATACTACTACTCGGGTGACTTCAACATCAATTTGCAATCTGAAGCAATCTCTCATAAATTTTTAAACTTAATGAATTCTTTCTATCTTAGTCATACTATTACCAAACCCACTCGAGTCTGCAACTATGGCAATCGAATAACAGAATCTACGATTGATAATATATTTGTAAATAGCAATGCCCTCGTAAATTCTGGAATTATAACCACAAACATCGGTGATCATTTTCCTACTTACGTTATATTCAATAACATTGTTCAGGTTGGGGATAAAACAACTACTGATTACAGAATATTCTCAGAGGTCAACAAAAGAAAATTTATTGGGGCTGTAGAAAATACTCGATTTGACTGTGACGAACCTATAAATGACCCAGGTCATATATTTCAGTTCTTTTATGACACCTTATTCCATATTTTTAATATTTGCTTTCCTTTAAGGAGAAAAACGGTTTCACCCAAAAGTGTCGCAAATCCATGGATCACTCCAGGAATTATCACTTCAATAAAGAACAGAGATAAATTATTCAAATTGCAATTACAGAGCAAAATTCCTAAAGTACAATATACTCAATACAGAAACAAATTAACTAAAATAATCAAAATTGCAAAATATAACTATTATAACAATCAATTTCCCAAACATAAAGGAGACATGAAAAAGACTTAGACAACCATAAACAGTCTTCTCAGGAAACAAATTAAGAAAAAATTCAATAGAGCAATTAAATGTTGATAATAAAGAAATTACTGATGATACTGCTATTGCAGACTCTTTAAATGCACATTTTACTTCAATAGCGGATAAGCTTCGCTCACAATTAATAAATAATGATCATCCACCTCCAGAACATATGCCACCCAGCCCACTAAATTCATTTTCTTTTGTTCTTGCTACCTCTACTGAGGTCCGGAATATTATTGGTAAATTAAAAAATACAAAAAATAACATTCATAACATTCCTGTACCTATATTGAAACTTGTTAAAGATAAGATATCTGTAACTTTGGCTAAAATTATCAATCAAAGTATTTTCAAAGGAATACTCCCATCAATGCTAAAAACTGGTTGTATAACACCCCTTTTTAAAGGGGGTGATCCTACACTAGCACAAATTACAGGCCGGTGTGTTCATTATCTGTGTCCAGCAAAGTTTTTTAAAAAATTGTAAAAAGTAGAATGCAGCGATATTTAGAATCCTACAATTTATTATCTCCAAATCAATATGGCTTCCGTAATAATAAAACACCGGAAATGGCTATTTTAAATCTTGTGGAAATTGTAAATATAGCTAAAGAGAACAAAGAAATAATGATATCACTATTTATGGATTTGAGTAAGGCGTTTGATGTAATAGACCATAATATTCTACTGAATAAATTATATTGTTACGGCTTTAGAGGAGCAATCAGTGATTGGTTTAAAAGTTATTTGTCCAGTAGATATCGTTTTGTGTCAGTAAACAAGTTTTGCTCAACTAAAGCGCTTGTCAAACATGGTGTGCCACAGGGCTCAGTTCTGGGTCCACTGTTATTTTTATTATATATAAATGACCTTTCACGTTCATCTGATATACTGAACTTCATAATGTTTGCAGATGATACAACTCTCTTTTTCTTGCAAAGATGTTAATACAGCTAAGAATATATTTCATTCAGAATTCATCAGTGTAATGAAATGGTTGACCACCAATAAACTCTTCCTAAATACCAGTAAAACAAATTTCATGATTTTTACTAATAAAAGAAATGTGTATCTTGATGAATTTAATGTTAATGGAATCGCTATAAAGGAGTGTACTGTAACAAAATTTCTTGGTGTAATGCTAGATAAAAATTTGCAATGGAGTGATCATGTAAATTATATCGCGAAAAAGATTTCAGGGAGCGTTGCTATAATGTTTAAACTTAGAAATGTAGTCCCTAAACAAGTTTTATTGATTCTTTATCATACTCTTGTTCTTCCTTATATAACGTAATGCACCCTTGTTTGGGGAAACTCCTCTAACAACGCATTAAATGGTATCTTTGTTATCCTGAAACGAGCAAAAAGGTTATTATCTGATGCTGATTTCCTTGATCACGCTGGTACATTATTTAAAGAGCTAAACCTACTAAAGCTCAATGATATAACCAAACTGGCACATTTTATTTTTATTTCCAAGTATAAGAACAAAATTATTAATTTACAATGGGTGAATAGATATTTTGTAACTCATCAAGAAATCCACTCGTAACAGACCAGAAATAGATCAAAGCTCGTTATACCTCAAAAACTATCCATTTTCATTGGATTGAAACTATGGAATGACTTAAATGCCGATATAAAAAATATTGTGAATGTAAATTTGTTTAAAACCAAGTTGAAATCCCGATTAATAATGGCATACTAACAAAAATCTAGGATTAATGTCCATTACTATTGTTTACTAATTACACTGTACAACAGTGAAAAAAAAACCAGAAATGAGATCGTCATTTTTATAGCTAATTATATGCGTAGATTGCGAAAATAACACTAATTTATTTGTATTACCCACCGATTTTATGAAAATTACCCTATTTCATTGTATCATTTTGAGAACCATTGGTTCTCTGAAAGCATCTTTTACATCTTGTTCAGTCATGCATATGCTGTGGTGGTGGTGTTCGGCTCTGTGTTTCCACTTTGATTTTATGAAAAATTTCTTTCATTAATCATTTAAAACAAAATTGTCAGCCATATTTTATTATAAATCGGTGCTATAAGTGAGTATTATTGAATAACAACTATCAAATTATCTATATTTCACCGACAACGTCTATATTGTGTGAAATTGCAAATTGATCTATCATTTTCTCTATTTTACAGGTTTTTATTGATGTTATGTTACAATGCCTAGAGAGTGCAAAAATTCGCCAGACAGTTTTTGTTATATTTGTGGGACATTAACGTTAAAACAGTATAAAAGGAAGTTGACCTCTCATGTGAAAAAGCTTTATGAATTATACTTCGCATGCAAAGTTGGTGATCAGGACAAGCACTGGGCGCCTCATATCTGCTGTGTGAGATGTACAAGCTCGTTATCTGTATGGTTCAAAGGCACCGGTCCTGGTCTGGGATTCGGTGTCCCAATGGTATGGAGAGAACCGCTGGACCATTCAACTGATTGCTATTTCTGCTTAACGAACATCACAGGTTTAAATCTTTTATTTTTCTAAATATACGTCAAATTTGGTGTTTTTAGCACATTTTAGCATATCCTGCTCTGCATAATGTATTACACAATTATGCTATCTTAAGTAGTCAACAATATCTATTGTCTCACAGTACAGGTTGCAACACAAAAGGGAAAAAGGCTATATAGTCTACCCAAATCTTCGTTTTGCTATGCGTCCTGTGGAACATTCTGCAGATATACCCATCTCTCGTCCTCCAGTTGAAATGCCGACCGATAACACAGACTCTGACAAATCGGAATCAGACGGCGAATGCTATGAAGCTCAAGTCGAGTCCAAGAAAGAACAACATCTCATCACGCAGCCTGAACTCAATGATTTAGTTCGTGATTTAATACTTACCAAGCAACAAAGTGAACTGCTGGCCTCACGTCTACAAGAATGGAATCTGCTGGCGGAAGACGTACGAATTACAGCATTTTGAAAGCGCTCCTTGGATTTGCAGGAATATTTCACAATGAAGAACAATCTTTGTTATTGCATTGATACATTGATATACATGGTCTGTTCGATGCTCTGGGTTTGTGCTAGCTATGAACCGAATCAGTGGAGATTGTTCATTGATGCATCTCTGTACAATGCCTTCTGTTCCGAGCGCTCATTCAGTCGTCTTGAGAGAAACGTATGACAATGTTGCTTTTATTCTGGACTGTATAAAATACAATGAACATGAATGGCTTATCTGCGCAGATTTGAAGGTTGTGGCTATTCTCAATGAATCGCAAACTGGCTATACGAAATGCATGTGTTTCCTATGCAAGTGGGATAGCCGAGCAAGGTCTGAACACTACACACGCTCAGTATGGCTGCCGCTAGACAATTCCTCACCTGGATCTCACAATGTTATTCATGAACCACTAGTACGAAAGGAAAAGGTTATCTTGCCGCCACTTCACATAAAACTAGGGCTGATGAAACAATTTGTAAAGGCGTTGAAACAGGATAAGCCTGCCTTCAAATATCTAAAGGAAAAATTCCCAAAAATAAGTGATGCCAAGATTAAAGAAGGCATATTCGTCGGCCCTCAAATTCGCCAACTCATGCTAGACGAACACTTTGAAGCGGTGATGGATGAGGTTGAGTTGGCAGCCTGGCGTGTATTCAAAAACGTGTGCAGCGGTCTACTAGGAACGACTAAATACGACAACTATGTTGCACTCGTGGATCAACTTATCAACTCATACCAATGTCTCGGATGTAAGATGTCATTGAAAATTCATTTTTTGCATTCACATCTCTCATTCTTTCCGGAAAACGCATCTGCTGTTAGCTACGAACACGGAGAGAGATTCCACCAGGATGTAGCCACACTGGAGAGCCGATACAAAGGGAAGTGGAGTCCTGCTATGCTGGCCGATTTCTGCTGGAATTTAAAGCGTGACCAACCAGAAGCATCACACAAACGCCAGCATAAATACAAATAATGAGTTGAAAACAGTATAATACGAGAGTTTTATGTTAATTTTGTGCATATATGTTGAAGTATAGCAATAATTAAACTGTTCCACATGATAAAGCCTATCTGTTTATCAATATATTCGTATTTTTTGGTATGAAGAATTTAAGCAGTCATTACAAAAAAACGTGACGTGATAGAAAAAAATTACTTTCAGATTTGGAATCAGCACACTCGAAATATGAAGAATGACCGAATGTTATTCCGGTTTTTTTTTCTGAACCGAAAATTTGTTGTAGTGTTATTAATTTCTCGTGTGTAATCTAGTATTAAAAACACATTTCTTGGGATTGTTCAGTTCTTATCTCTCATGTATAATATTGGTTTCTTTGTATGGTATTGGTGTAATGCCTTCAATGGTGACCTTGTATTTGTCATGTCAGTAGTGATAATTTAAGATTAATACATGTTTTAACTCTTAATAATACTTATTTATTTATTTATTATTAATTAATAACAACTAGCTGTTTATTTTTAATAAGAGCCCAGTAAAGCCTAAAGCTTAAGGGCCAAATTAAATAAAATAAATAGTCGAGCTTCAAAATTATTCATGTCATTGTAAATTGAAACGACTGTATTTATTTTATTATTAATAAAGGTTATTCAATTCAATTCAAAAAAATTAAAAATCAAAATCCTATGATTGAAAGTTTTTAAAGTATTATCGTCCTAGCATTACCACCAAAACTACAGTGAACAATATATTTATTCTAGTCTGTTATTGGTTTTCAAAAAATAAAAGTATTACTATGGCAACACCTGAGAGGGAGAGGGGGAGAGGGAGGAAGTGAGGGTGGGGGACTAGGGTAAAAGGGACTGTGTTGTAACCACATCTCGGAGAGGGTGGAGCGGAACTATTGCAGAGGACTGTACATACAGCAACAGTGCATGTATCTTGAACGTATATTTTACAATATTATTAATACAGTAGTAAACAAAAATATACTCGTATACCTAAAATGTAACTTAATAAAATATAAAATGTATGTACTGTAATTTATTTAAGACAAGAACTGAGTGATTGATAGCTGCTTTTTAAGGAAGACTTTCTTTTTTCTGCGGCTAAGTCACGCAATCTTTACAAACAAAGCAGCTGAACAGCGTCACACTCTTCCTGCCTCTCCAACCATGCCATTGCAGTGTCCAGACATCTGAAAGCCTCTACGTGTTACGGCCCCACATAATCTTTATCATCATCATCTTCCTTATTTTCTTTTTGAGCTTCTTCCTCTTCTTCCTGTACAATTTCGACAATCTCTTCTTCTGTTAACAGTTGAAAGCCAGGGTCATCAGCGTCACAGTTCATCCACTCTCTGACATCTTCTAAATCACAATCCTAGCATCCAGGGATTTCTTTTAGTGCTACTGTTATGTCACTGACAATTTCTTCTTCGTCTCTGGACACTTCTTTAGATGCAATGTTAAACATTTTATTCCATGCCTTCTGAAACGTAGTTTTTTTCAGGAATTCCAAGAATCAGCTACCATGTAACAGCATTCTTTAAGATAATTTTTTTTTAAAAACCCTATAATGCCTACTTCGTCGTCGTCTGCCAATAAAAGTCTTCGACGGAGTTGTTTCCTATATAGACGTTTAAGTAATATTGAAGTGACGTTTGGCGGAAGAAATATAACCTTAAACATGCTGTCATCACGTTCCAGAAGTTCAACTGAGGGATGAGACGGCGCATTATCTAGAAGAAGGAAAACTTTTTCGACTTTTCCAACCTTCTCTTGGTATTTCTTAACCTCAGGAATGAAGGTTCTGTCATACCATTCCAGAAATGCTTGAGTGTTCATCCACGCTTTCTTCTGATTGTTGTAATCAACAGGTAAAGTTTACACATTCTTGAAAGGCCGAAGTTTTTTTTGATTTCCCGATGACTAGCAAAGGTAGCTTGTGATTTCCACTGGCATTAGCACATAACCAAAATCGTCACTCTCCCTTTAGGCATTTTGTAACCTGGCGTAGTTGCCTCTCTCCGTGATGTCAGTGATTTGTTTGGGAGAGTTTTCCAGTTAAGCCCAGTTTCATCTGGATTATAGATGAAGCCAGTACCGTAGTTTTGTTCGCGAATTAACGTTTCTAGGTTTTTTACAAAATTATCAGTCTCTGCAAATTTAGCTGATAACTTTTTACCATAAATTTCCAGTACACATAATACATACAGTATAGTATACCGTGCCGTAATTTAAAGTTTCTTAGCCATCCAGAGCTTGTCTTAAATTCTGGATTACCACCAAGTTTTTCGTTAAAAATTAAAGCCTTTTCACCAAGAACAGGACCTGAAATGGGCCGACCGAATGACTGCTTTTGTAAAAACCACACGTAAACAGCAGTGTCCACTTTCTTGTTTTCTGTCTTTTTCCTTGTTTTCCGCACTGTACTTCCATCTTCCTCCAAAACAGAAACAAAATTAAAAATTGAGTCACTATTTTTTTTTGTCTGATATTGTTAAAGCTCCAACACCATATTTCTCTGCTAACTCTTTACTAGTTTCATCTTTCTTTAACTTGTTCACAATGTTTACTTTGTCATATTCAACGAAAGAATTACACTCTTTTGCGTTTGGTAGACATTTTTACCCCAACAAAGAGCAACTTTGATTTAAAAAAATAAACGCACGATTTTAATTTTTAAGGAAACACAGAGTACTACCAGACTAATGTCGCTTTTGATGAAGATAAAGGTGTAATGGGGCGTGCTATACCCTTTGCTACAAAGTGATCCAAACATGTTTTGCTCACGTTCAACATTTGTGTAGTTGTCAGCGAAAATTTTTTAAACGAATTTTTTTTTAATTTTCAAAATTTAATCCGGATAATTGGATATTCGGATAATTGGACATTCGGATAATTGGACATCCGGGTAATCGGCGGTCTACTGTATTTATTTATTTGGTTACTTTGGGTGGGTTTGAACAACTGTTCAGGGTCGACTTGCATTCGACCCCTGTACAGCATCCTGCCTCATTTCGAGGATTTTTGCTGGATACAAATTAGGCTTATAGAAAGGCCATAAAATGTAGTCCCTATTTTAAATTTCATAATGTTTGCTTCGGTATAAGCTATGTGTCTAACCTTGATACATTAACAATACAGCTCCAGCTGTTGACACCAATTAGATGCTGGTTAATAAAGAGGTTACTTAAATAAATATAGCTGCAATATGCAATACGCAGAAAAGGGCTGAGAAAAATGTACTTTTAGATTATTATAATAACTAATTTGATAACTACTCGTATTTTGGGAAATAGTTACATAATTTAACCCTATTTTTTTTCAAGCAGTAGAAAAATTAAAAAATTCCAACCTTCAAAAGTAAAAACGACATAAGTACGACACTGGGTTTCATCTGCATATAGTTCTGATCATATCGAGCTGAAGTTGGAGGTTAAATTTTAGAGAAAGTGCCTCAGCCTGCATGTCTTCCAAAACAAGATGGTTATTCATGTATATTTTTTTATGCAGGAAGGAAAGGCCAAGGGCGAGTGCCCGCAAAAACGCCCCACCCATAGAGGAAGAAGAGAGCCAAAATCAAGGCCCGAAGTTTTCGAGATGCCAAGACACTCTGCATTTGAAAGATTGGAGGTCATAGACGGGGGAAAGATGGATTGAGGAAGATTGTCTCACAGGTGATTGGATGAGTAGATGAAAGATTGAAAATACCGATTAACCCTCTTGTGTTAAAGAATTGGACAGAAAAGGAATGAGAATGTGTTGAAAGTCTGGTACTGCGTACTCTCCTTAATGGAGCAGGCATGCGGTTAGAGAGTTCAGAAGAGCAGTGTCCGTTATAATAGTGATAGTAAAGAAAGAATGAAGAAACATTGCGGCGAAAAGAGAGGGATTGAAGACAGTCAGTAAGAGGCAGGGAATTGATGAGACGAAAAGCCTTTGAGTCCACCCGGTCAAGTAGAGCTGTATGGGTTCAGCCACCCGACATATGAGAGGCGTACTCTATACAGGGGCGGACAAGACCCCTGCCTGTACAACTGAGTGGGGGTGAAGAAACTCGGAAGGGCCCCCGGCCACGGATGCAGTAGTCATTCCATAAGAAATCAGAGAAGTACTGCCTATAGGCCTCCCATTCAGCGGTGCCTAAAACGTCTCGTATTGGGAGGATACAAAGGCCGAATTTGAGCGATATACTGTATACTGTATAGAGCAGTGTTATAGCTTTGTTACTGAAGCCATAAATATTCAGAATAGACCTATATATACTTTTATATATTATATTATTATTATTCGTAAATATTTTCTAAAACATTTTTTGCACAATTATAGTTTTTCTATCGAGCGCCGCAAGCTGCCAGTTAGAGAACATTGTCACAGAAAATATAAATATAGTTCGTCCGATTAAAAAATCATTATAAAATATAGTAATTCTTCCGATGTCTTTTCTATTTGCAGCCATTTTAAGCTCTCAAAAGATAAGGCTTAATTAAGACAATTGTTTCGTGTAGCTATTCCTACATCAGCTAAAACTGCTTTGTTGATAGTGCCACACTCCTTAACCGAAGAATAAAAGTTATTTATTTCTCTGTTCTAAAGGATTTCTGTAAGGTTGGCACTCGTGTATTAAGTAGCGAATAAAAATATGCAATTTAGGACGTAACTTGCATTACCAGTGATGAACTTTTTTGTACAACGACTTTAAGCCATAATTCTTTGATCAGCGAATACGATTAAAGTCTTATAAAATTAAAACCTATACAGACCTATAAAATGGATAAGAATTTGATAGGGATTTTAAATTATGGGTAAATAGAAACTCTTATATTTATATTATAAATCATAAGTATAAATATACTAATATTATTTACGGATAAAGTTATATTTGAGTTAAAATTCACTTAAACATTCTTATATACTTTATTATTATCATAAATCTTCAACAGGATGTGGTCAATACCGGATGTGATATCTAGTATAAATTTCCCAAAATATGCTCTGCGCAAATAATTTTAATAAGTGTAAGTGTAAAATATAGTTTAACTGGATTATTTGGTAACATTCATTGCTTGGAACAAGAAGGTTACGTTAGCTGCAGTTGTGAATGTGATAATTCGTGTCTTATATAATTATAAATGTGATTGCATATAAGCTACTATAATAAATATTCACAGAGTCTGTTGAAAGAAAAATAACATTTGAAATAAGCGAAAAAATATCTCAGAAGCAATATGGTTTTTTTGTGTTACGGAAAGGCGGCTCATGATGGGAATTTCTTATGCAAAGCCTTTTCTTATGTGTTCATTCCCGTGACAGCACTATTTTCCTTGCTAGTGAATACGCTGCTATTGACGATATTGCTTAGACTGAAGATGCCTTCGTATGAGAGAAAATCCTTTGAATGTCTCGCCGTCGTCAACATTATGGCGTCCTGTTGCATTATGATAGCGTTATTTGTCGGCTATCCAGGTGTTGTTCTGCATACGTATTTCACGTCTCTGTCAGCCTACATTATATTCACTATTTTAACTGGTCGATGGTCTCACCTAAACCTCTCTACGTGCTACGCGTCAAAAGTCAGCTCTTCCGTTGTTCAGTATTTGTGGTTCGTAAGCTGCGCCCTCTGGATACTCATTCCAACTCTTGTTCTTTTCTACTGCGATACTTATTACGACCCTGATACTGCCACTTGGACCCTAAGAAGAGAGAATAAATTCGTACTGGTTTTCTATTTGTTTCTTCACAGGTTTGTTCCTGAAGTGCTGATTCTTTTCTTCTCAATAAAACTCAGGTTAGAGGCCAACGAGTTCCCGAATGAATGGAAGATGACTCTCTTAGTCCTGTGTATGAGTATGACTTTCTTCTTCTCAAACATTCCTTCCATCGCAAGAGGAATCTTTGTATATGCAGAAAAAAGTGAAACACTTTACGCCTTTGAAATCTTTACCGAACAGGTGGGGAAAAGTTTCTACTTCTTTTTCTTTTATTTCTTCATTTATGACTTTAAAAAGCAATTCAATCTCTTTCTGAAGTCTTGTTCGATGAGAAGGAGGGTAAAAGATAAAGAAATATCGACTTACGAACATGGATATTCTGTGACCATGAGCACGTCACAGCCAAACAGAGTTAATCTGTGTTCCTAAGCCTAAGGACTTGTATCGAATCTTATGAATTAATCCTTGTGCATCTCAATATCAGCGAAGCGATATATTTACCTGGAGAACAAAGATCAACACTTCCCTAAACTATCTGTGCAGTGCATAACTTTGAATCATCTTATAAAGAAATGATCAGAAAAAGATAATCAACGCATTCAATCACGAGTGTATAGTGTATAGTTAAGTTATGGTTAAGTTATAGTTATCTCTAGTATAAAATTATTGGCCTAATTATTTGAAAATTATTAAATAAAATTTTAATTAGAAGAAACGGTTCGATTTGCGCATAATTTTCAGTGATTTTATAATGTAATCGCAGTGATGACGTAATGTAATCGCAGTGATGACGTAATGTAATCCCAAGAAGTGGGAAAGGATGAAAGCGAAGGAAAATATTTGATAAGTTTATATATGGAGAAACTTCTTTTTCATTTGAATTTAACTAATAAATGAAAACGCAAAACGCAATTCATTTATTTATTTTGTAAATTGTAAATAAGCTATAATTTCGATGTGATTTTGTATAAGTTTTATTGGGCCTCCGAATATATACAATCATCTCGAGGGCCACACTTTGGGAACCCTTGTTTCAAATTATTTACCTACTTTATAATACAGGGTGTCTCAGAAGTTGCGCACCATATTTATAGGTGCAGATGACCTGACTCTGTGGTGCGTGACTTCTCAGACACCTTATATATATATATATATATATATATATATATATATATATATGAAAAATTATTTCACGAAAGTGACACGTGAAAAGTATTTATGATGAATAAAACCACGAAGGAAAAAAGAAACACAAAGGGGTGCTCAAGCGCTTTCGTCTAATGACATCCTCAGGAACACTGGAGTGAAAGGACAGATCAAGGCAATATATAGGTTACAAAAATAAACATACATACATACATATTCACATATATATACATATATATATATATATATATATATATACATATATACATATATATAGTAAGCATAGAAAAAAATTGTGGGAGGAGCCAACATTTATATGGTCACAGAAAAATAAAGAAATAAAAATAAATATAAATATAAATTGAGAAAAAATTAATTACAAAATAGTGCCTTAGTGATATATGTGTCACAGCCTAAATAATCATAAAGAAATAAACAGGCAAATAAAAAAAAAAAAAAAACCATAAATATACATACATACATACATATATATATATATATATATATATATATATATAAAGACACTTTTAGCACTTTGTAAATTCACTTTCAATGGCGAGCATTATCAACAAGTTTTTGGGATGGCCATGGGCAACCCTTTGTCGCCCCTTCTCTCCAATATTTATATGGAGTTTTTTGAAATTACTTACATTCCGAGAATCCTGGGGGTTGGCATCCCTTGGATGCGGTACGTCGACGATATTTTGTGTATCTGGCCCATGAATCGTGACCTGGATGACTTCCTCCTTCAGTTAAATGACCAAGTCCCCTCCATTAAATTTACTTTAGAAGTGGAACAAGACAACTCAATCCCGTTTTTGGATGTGCGTGTTCATAGGGATAGCCCGGGTTTTAAGTTTAGTATCCATCGGAAAAAAACAAACAATTTGTCCTACGTACACTTTTACTCTGGACATGACACCCCTATTAAAAAGGCCATATTTTCCTCAATGTTTCTCCGCGCTCTTAGGATCGCCAGTCCGGAATACATCGATGCCGAATTGGAAAATATCAACGGTATTGGAAGTGAGTTGTGTTACCCATCTGCGTTCATGGAATCTTGTCTTAATAAGGCTAAACGAACCTTCTATCGTGTGAATAATAACACTCGCACCTTGTCAAAGAATATTTTAGTACTTCCATTTTTCCCGGGCTTCTTAGGCATTGCTAATGTACTTAAACTTTTGGATATCAGTGTAGTTTTTTCATATAACAATATTGTGAAAAACATCATAGTAAAAAATAGCCCTACCAATAATTTAGGCATTATCTATAAAATTGGGTGTAAGCAATGTGATTCCTTTTACATAGGTCAGACGGGAAAGGATTTGCAAACGCGTGTAAAACAGCATCAATATTCCGTTAGAACGGGACAGTTGTCCAGTGCCCTTTTTGTCCATTTGTCAGAGTTATCCCATTGTATTGATTGGAATAATGTTTCAGTCTTGTTTCACTCTAGCAACATTGTTAATAGAAATATTCTTGAGTCGGCTATAATTCAACTTACAAATAACCTTAACATGAGTAAAGGTCTGTTTCAACTTGATCCCGTTGCTCTGAATTCCTTCAGAATGGATTTAAACAAAAAGGGCAGGTTGTTAAATCTTTGGTAAAAAATTTGTTTTTGTCTGTTGTTTCCCTTACAATTTTATTTTTCAATTTTTTGCTGTATGCGTGTATGTGTATGTATGTATGTGTATGTGAGTATGTGTGTGGTCATTGCAGTTAAATGTGTTTGTATGTATATGTGTGTATATGTATGTATGTATGTGTGTATATGTATGTATGTATGTATGTATGCAGTTAAATATATATATATATATATATATATATATATATATATATGTATATGTGTATGTACCTTACCTTACCTTACAACCTCACAAAGGTTCTGCGGGATGATTTCTCATTTCGTGAAGGTCAAGCTTGTATATATATATATATATAATATGTGTGTGTGTGTGTGTGTTTGTATATATGTGTGTATATGTATATATATATTTGGTTATGTGGGTATACATGTGTACGTGTATTATTTGTAATTTTTTCAATTTATATATTTTTTTATTTCTTTATTCTTTTGCGACCTACCGTTTTCTCAGACAATAATTATAAAAACAAATTTGGTAATTTTTTTTCCCTTATGCATATATATATATATATATATATTCTGTATATATTGCGTTTATATTTCGTATATATACCGTATATATGTTGTATATATATTTTATTGTTCTTTATATATCATCTAGGCATCATTTTGTTTTCCAATTTATATTTACTTGTACTTTTTTATTCGTTTGTGACTATAATATGCATATGTGGTAATTTTTCCCTTATAAATTGGTGTGCCTCTCTTAAAATTTATCTTTCAATTTATTATTATTATTTTATTTTTTTAATAATTAATTTTTTTTTTTTTTTTTTTTGGTTTATTTCTTTATTTTTTAGTGACATATATATCAATTTGGCAGCATCTATTAAATCGATTGTAAAACTTCCCTCTTGAGCTTGAATTGGTAGACTCCACTTACAATATTTATATTTATTTTTATTTCTTTATTCTTTTGTGACCTGTTCCATAAAAAAGCCATTTGAATTTATATTGAAGGTCGGCCAAAGTGCTAAAAGTGTCTTTATATATATATATATATATATATATATATATATATATATATGTATGTATGTATGTATATTTATGGTTTTTTTTTTTTTTTTATTTGCCTGTTTATTTCTTTATGATTATTTAGGCTGTGACACATATATCACTAAGGCACTATTTTGTAATTAATTTTTTCTCAATTTATATTTATATTTATTTTTATTTCTTTATTTTTCTGTGACCATATAAATGTTGGCTCCTCCCACAATTTTTTTCTATGCTTACTATATATATGTATATATGTATATATATATATATATATATATATATATATGTATATATATGTGAATATGTATGTATGTATGTTTATTTTTGTAACCTATATATTGCCTTGATCTGTCCTTTCACTCCAGTGTTCCTGAGGATGTCATTAGACGAAAGCGCTTGAGCACCCCTTTGTGTTTCTTTTTTCCTTCGTGGTTTTATTCATCATATATATATATATATATATATATATATATATATATATATACATATATATACATATATATATATATAATATATATATATATATATTTTCATTTATTTACTGTATTTACTTTATATTTGCCACGTATGCATGCATATTCACCGCCGTCGTGTGTGTGTATATATATATATATATATATATATATATATATATATATTTTCATTTATTTACTGTATTTACTTTATATTTGCCACGTATGTATGCATATTCACCGCCGTCGTATATATATATATATATATATACACACACAGGGTGGTCCAGAAGTCCTGCCTCATTTTTAGTGGATACAATACCCTCAATGAGGCAGGACGTTTGGACAACCTTGTATATATATATAATATATAATATATATATATATATATATATATATATATATATATAGTGGTTGAAAAAAATTACCCCAAATTTGTAATCAAATAAAATTACAATTAGTTGCTCTGAAAAGTAATTGAAGTAGGAGTAAAAAGTTGTTGATTGCAAAAGTAATTGAAAAAAAATTAGAAAGAACATTTTGGGTTTAAATATTTATATTGTTTTATGTTGTGTTGTGAAATAAATGTATCATCAACAATTAGTGAAATAAATGTATCATCAACAATTAGTGAAATAAATGTATCATCAACAATTAGTGAAATATATGTATCATCAACATTTAGTGAAATAAATGTATCATCAACAATTAGTGAAATAAATGTATCATCAACAATTAGTGAAATAAATGTATCATCAACAATTACATTAAGGGACATTAACTAAGCCATCAATCAACTCCGAACTTCGAGACTTTTCAGCATTCATTTTCGTTGTTAGTTTTTTCAAAATTTTTGTCATTAATACGAGATCGTCTGGGTGTAAATATAAATCCACCTGAACTGAACAAGCGCTCGCTTACGACAGTTAATGGCATTGGTGTATTGAGCTTAGGCAGAAGCTGTGGCCATGATTTCGTGCAATGGACAGAATCAACGCGCTCCTCCTCCGATTTTTCGCGTCTTCTATTTCTCTCGCGACCGATGACATCTGCGCCGTCTTCATCACTGCTACTGGAAGTTGAAGCCAGTTGCAACTCCTCGGTCAGGTTGATCGTTTTTCTGGGGAATGATTTGCCTGAGAAAGCAATCTCACGTGAAAACATAACAATGGGTGCTTGCATTGATGTCAGCCCAAACTAAATGTTACTTGACTGACCTCGACTGAAATATACAAAAATGAGAGGAGTTAGCAGACTGTGTAATATTGAGATGATTAACTATAAATTATAATTACTTTGTTCTATGTTATTCGTCATCCCGAAGAAGATAATCGAAACGATGCTCAAACCCATCAACCAACGCTGCTATGAAGGGCTCGCAATGCAGCAGTTCTTGAAAGCAGCCTTGAACTTTCCTGTCCCCTCCTGTCCAGCTCCAGCTCTTCCAGCTTCTGTTTCATGCGCAGAATGGTGGACAGATAGGGCCACGGATTTTTGTTGGATGTCATAATTACCGATTTAATGATTTAATCATTACCTTATAATATTCTCTCTCTCTCTCTCTCTCTCTCTCTCTCTCTCTCTCTCTATATATATATATATATATATATATATATATATAATATGGTGATGATTGTCTTTGAGTTCTTGAATTTTGTAATATAAATATATTTTTGTGGGTGACCAGAAAATTCGGTCAGAAAATTCGGTCTCAGAAAATTCGGTCTCAGAAAATTCGGTCTTGGTTTAAAACCAGCCACTAACCAACCACCGCCCAACGATTGAAAATAAAAAGAAAAGTTTACTCGTTATGTTCAATATACATCAGTGAGTGCCTAATACGTGACAGTGAGTGCCTAATACGAAAAAGATCAGAAGATATTTAGGTGAAATAACCAATATTAACCTGTTAGGTCAACTGAATGCCCGGTTAGGTCAACTGTGCGCCCTTGATGATTGGTTAGGTTAAGTTGTGATATTTTCGTTAGTTTCTGTGTTTAAGACCAAATTTTTAATTCGTCCTAATACTTAATAAACCTTTGCAATTTTTAGTACATATTTTGAGTTAATTTCGTTACTAAATAAATCTTATAAATTTGTAGTACATATTTGTACTTCATTAATAAACTATACCAATTTTTAGTACATATTTTTTAGTTATTTTTTATAAGACCGAATTTTCTGAGACCGAATTTTCTGAGACCGACTTTTCTGAGACCAAATTTTCTGAGACCGAATTTTCATAGCACCATTTTTGTGACTCTTATTTTCTGGTTATTTTTTTTTTCATAAAATAAGATTAATTTTAATTTCTTATTCATTTTACCAGAATAATATTTTACACATAAAGAGACAAAAGGTAGAAATGTACAAAAGTATCTGGTATAATGTTTGATTTTATTGTATAAAGTTTTAAATAAAATAATCAATTGTATATTTTTAACAAAATAAATGATACTTAATATTAAGTTTCGCGGAGACCAGTCGTTTTACAAAGTCGAAATTTGTTACAGTTCAAATTGACCACCTAACCTGGTGTAATCTGATCTTCACGAAACTTAATAATAATAATAATAATAATAATAATAATAATAATAATAATTTATTAATTAATATTATAATAATTAGTATTATTATTAATTAAATAGTTACCCCTTTATAATATACATTTCACTGAGAATAAGTAATTTTTGCTCCTTAGTTAAGAAGTTTTCAAAAAATTATTTAATTGTTTAAAAAATATTAAAATTAATCCATAAAATGAGAAAATATTGGCAAATAATAATTAATTAAAAAATTGAGTAAATAATTATGAATGTAAAAAATAAACTTTTAAATTTTTTTTTGTTCTTTATTTTTCTTTTATCTTTTTACAAAATCTCTTTTTTGTGATTTTCGGGTTTTTTAAACTTTTATTTCTGAAAGTATCGAAACGATAAAGTAAGGGACTTACGGTGTCGCCCTTCCGGTGTCACACATGACCTCTTCGAAATCTCTAGTTGCCTAACTCGTTCCATAGATGAAGGTGGAAGTAAAAGTTCGTAAGTAAGGTCAATATGCAAGTACTTATACAAGTGCTGTCAGTACGAGTCCGTC